>PPHD01006474.1:0-15348 GCA_002909625.1 Bambusicola thoracicus
GCCCATGTGTTCCTGCCTTTCAGCCTCTATCTTTAAACATGTTTGGTAAAGAATTCTATCTTATCCCCAAGTCAAACACTGCAGTCTCTTGTTCCCTATTGGCAATTTGTGATATTTGAGCAGTTTTCCTCCCAAAGGACACCTGACTTAAGAGGTGTCAGTATTTTATATCTGCTTTCTAACTAAAGCATTTTGATTGAGTATCAGCTTCAAACCTTCCATTTGCAGAGCTCATGAGACAAACCATAATGAAACCAGTGAGTTCCAGCAGGACTTCATACAGTGCTTACCTTACTGTATGAGGGCTGCAGAGCTAGGCCAACTAATGGAATTTTATTGAGCTGGTAGACCTTGGGAAGACTGTCCCAGCTGTTTGCGTATGGTTTGGGCCCCACATTTTTAGATCTTACCTCTGCCAAGAACGCCCAAGGGTAGAGCTGTGTGTGCTTTGTGGATGAATGCTTGAGACATGCTGTCTGGAACAGATGTATGGAGAAGGCATATCAGAGTTCCAGGTCCTATTTTCAGTTTCCATTCTTTTTCTCCTTAGGTTGGATCAGACAGCATCATTGGGTCGTCCACACAAATCGGGGAGAAGACATCCATTAAACACTCCATCATTGGCAGCGCATGTACCATAAAAGACAAAGTTAAGATAACAAACTGCATCATCATGAATTCTGTTACAATTGAGGAAGGGTATGTCACCTCTTTGTATTTTGGTCCTCTAAATTTGCTGTTTCCTTTTCCAGATAGATTTGTAGGCTGTGGTTTTTGTCTTGCAACTGATCCTCAGTCAGAACTGCTGATTGCTAGGAAGGTGTTTCTAAGGACAAAATCAGAAATGTCTCTATAAACAAATAAACAGGCTACAAATGCAAGTGAAATGGTTTAATGAGGGTACTGCAGTATTGAAGTATAATTTCTTCTTTTTAGAGGAGATTATAACATCTTCAGAATGTGGAATTGAGCAGATATATGTCTGTATGAGATTGTGTGTCATCTTTCCAAATTCTGTTTTAGTGGCTGGGTTTGTGAGTATACCTAAATATTTGAGTCGGGACATATATTTGAAGGAGGTACTCTTACACACTACAAATGTTGTCACCTTTAAATAACTTTCCTTAAAATGTGATTTTCTTTGGTTCATTTTTGTCATCTTGCATCCTTACTTTATTATTGCCCTATGCTTAGTAATAGAATCAACGAGTAAATTTTTCAAAGAAAAAATCTGCCAGCTAGTAGAGGTTTCCCACGCCTTAAAGACACTAACTAAATAGGTAGCCTTGAGCTGTTCATTTCCAAATGTGGGAAAAGTGGCCTATCTGTAATTGTTGATGTCTGCATGCCCCCATCTTTCCATACAAGCTAGCTTCCTGTGGATGTCAGTGGAAAGGAAACTGCTGATTGAGTCTGTGCAGGCCTGTATAAATTCCCTGCTCCTTCATGGCTTGAGGTTTGCTTAAGGCCTCAGGAAAAAGGCCAACATCTTAAAAAAATGCCAAGTTGGCTCTGAAAGTTGCATATCTGAAAAACAAAAAACCCCAAAGGATGTGGGGTCTATGGAGGATACTACTGTTACATAACTAAATTACAGGTAAGTATGGTACCTTACTGCCAAGTGTTTGTCTTTAATAGAAATCCGCAGTAATTTCAAGCACATCATAAATCAGAATTCTTTTGTGTATAGAAAATAGCTGGTTTCCAGTTCAGTTGCAAATGGATCCAGTATGGCTGTATCACAAGTACTGCTGTCATAAGAAGTACCAGAACCTCTCTCGTTTGATCATGAGACCCTCTGTCATTTTGATTAATGAATTGATGCCGCAGTCATAATAGTATGGTTTTGCATGCGAGGTGAGCAGCTCTACCACAGAGGCAGCTAAGTGTATAAATCGTGGTGTTCTTACGAAGAGTCCCAGATTAGCTTGTGTTTGTCTGCACTGTTACGTAGTACTGTTTTCTAAATCCTAAATCAGACGTACCGCAAAATTCCACGGGCATTATAAAGATGTTAAGATATTAAAAATAACTTTTGGGGTAATAGTTTGTGAATTTCTGGAAACCGATTTCATCGCTGCTCGCGCTCAGTGAAAACGGTGTCGTCACCAATAAGTGATAAATCTTGCACTCCTCTGAGTTTCACTCTTAGCTGCTCCATAGCCACTGCGCACTGATGCACTGGAGTAACATTTGTAATCTTTCCTCTCCAGTCCAAATTAATCTTACATGCTTTAAGCTTTGCTTAAAAACACACGGGAATTAATGTTGCATGGATCTGCACAGATACTGTATTGATAAAGTATTTCTTATTGCATCACTGTAATCCTTCAGATTAGAGAGATGTGAAGTCATGCGTACACAGGTGATGAGGTACAGGAATATCCAACTGCTAAGTTTTGTTGAAAGAAGAGTCTGGCTTATAACTGAGTAAAAACAGTTTCTGTGTATTTTGACCTGCTTTCATGTATTTGATTAAATCTGATAGTTTTTTCTTAAGATGTTAATGATTCTGAAACACACTGATGGATCCATTTGCAACAGGTGAATATATTACATGTGATTTTTCTTCAAACTGCCCACAGTGGACAGCTTGCCTTTCCAAACATCTCTTCTCCCAAGCGTGTCTAAGTAACTCAGGCTTTACCCAATCACCAACTTCAGAAAGTGTCTTCCACTTCAGTTAGAAAGTCAGCATATGTTGGCTGCTCTGAGTCAAAATGAGCACAATAAAATGCCTTAGCTGATCTAATTCATCTCTTTTTGTTGTATAGCAAATGTTTCAAACATGAGCCAGTTTTAACATCATCTAAAGTATTGCACATGAGAAACTTCTAGAATTGTGCTGAGAAGCAGATAAAGCATATCATCTAATGAACATACGTTGTAATGTTGACGTGAGCAGCTCCGCCAAACTAATGGACTGCTGTGTTGTGCAGTAGTCACATGTGAGTGATAACTGCAGGCTGGGCCCAGCACCTTCGTTGCAGCAACACCAGCCTGAAGAATTGGGCTGGAAGGACTGTTGTAGGGCACACTTTGGAGAAGACAAAGCTTTTTGATAACCCAAGGAAGAAAGAAAGGTCAGGTAAATCATTTCTGAAAGTCAGAAGGCTGGGAACAACTAAATGCAAAAATTGCTCAGCATTCAAAGTTCATTTATCGAGAGTTGTGATTATGCATGCCACTGCCCTGCTAATTCTTTTACTACTTGCATCACCTCTAGTTTCTCTGGATTGAATCTCACTGTCTTTGGTTTTTTCTGCATCTTAACTGGATAAATGCTCATGTGTCAGTACAAAGGAAAGCGTGAAAATTGTTTTGTCTCTTGATGTCCTGTAATGTGAATTGAGGATGCTGTTGGACCTGCCATAGTTCTTTTGGCTTGAGGACCCACAAATTACATCTCCAAACCAGCAAAAAGTTTCAGAGAACCTTGCAACATTTGGTGCGAGTTTCTGAAATGGATAAACAGATTGTTTCTGGGCAGAGGGAAAAACCAGGAGGGATTCATTACAAAACTAGGTTCTTATTGTTAGGCTGTGGTTGGTTCATACCTGAACCTGGGTTTCACTTGAATACTGCCATTTTGTCCTGTTTCCAAGTTACAATCCGTTCTCCAGTGATGGCTAGTGTGTTTGATAGTCTGGAGGACCAGTAGCAGAGTTTTTGTTTTTTCCAGCCCTGGTGTGTAGGGCTTCTGTTATGCTATACGTGTCTCTTGTGAAGTGATTTGAGTAGATATGAATCCCCCTTAGATGAGATTACAGGGGATTAAAGAAGTTAGTAACGCAGGCAAAATAACTGGCAGTCCTCTCTTAATGTGTTTCCCACTGTGAACTAATTCTTCCATCAATGAGATAATAAAATAGCGAAGATTACATATGTGAGGAGTGATGGACATACTTGCCCAAGCTGGGAGGGATGTAATTTATACAACAGTGCAAGTGCTGAGAGACGCTGACTATCCAGGTGACAGGCTGCAGCGGGAAATGGTTCTTATTTCTCTTTGCACTGTTCCCTTGAGCTCAGTGACAAATGACTGCACTGAGTTACATACTTGGAGAAAACCTACTAATCGAGCTGAACTTGTAGATCACTTGAAAATTTTGAGCATCTGGATGCTCCTGCAGTAGCTGTACATGCCCACAGTCTCTGTTGTGTCTTGGGGATGACCCTTCTGTTAGTTCTGTTTGCATTACGTGTAGTGCAGTACAACAGGGTCCCTAAATTCAGATTAGGCACATTTAACTTCCTTGGAATGAGATCTAGATATTGATGGAGGAATTCGTACATGACCCTGTGCTGAAGTGCTCTGAGCATTGTAGATAACATTAATAGGAAAACCGTGCTGAATCCTTTATTCCATGCTAGCAGATAGAGATTTTGAAACCTCTCGTTTGTTAATAAAACTTTGTGAGTGTATGCACTTAACAAAAGGAGCTTTGCCATGTCATGTGCACAGTATATCGTCATACAATCATAGAGTCATAGAATCATAGAATGGCCTGGGTTGAAAAGGACCACGATACTCATCGAGTTTCAACCCCCCTGCTATGTGCAGGGTCACCAACCACCAAATCAGGCTGCACAGAGCCACATCCAGCCTGGCCTTGAATGCCTCCAAGGATGGGACATCCACAACCTCCCTGGGCAACCTGTTCCAGTGTGTCACCACTCTGTGTGGAAAAACATCCTCCTAATATCTAACCTAAACCTCCCCTGTCTCAGTTTAAGACCATTCCCCCTTGTCCTATCACTATCCACCCTTATAAACATAACCATCCTTGTGCCTTGGTTGTGGGAGCGGAACATTTCCCTGGGAAAGATTCAAGAGATGGGAATATAATAGGAAAAACAAAAAAGCAAAATAAAACAAACTGATCTTTGGACTACTTACTTTGGACTTACTGGTTGTTGAGGAGGCAAGCATGAAAAGCTCAGATAAATATCAAGATGAAAGATCCATGGAAATCCATGCTTTGAAATAGCCTTTCAGCATGCTGGTAGCCAGTACCTTAGGAGCTCTGTGGCAGATTTGGTCTCTGAAACAAAGTATTTTGCTCCTTTTCTTTATTCAAAGAGATATAGGAAAGCAGTACGCTTCCAATGGTGGTAGAATCATGAAGGTTGGAAAAGACCTCCAAGATTGTCTAGTCCAACGCCAACCCATTGCCACCATGTGGTAGCTGTTCTTATGGAAGCCATTAATAGACTGCTGTGGTTATCAGACAGGATGGCAGCAGGACACAGCTGGCCCGAGATGAGCATCAAGGTCTCAGTGAGGAAGTACTCGGTCTTCACAGAGCAACCAAGGAAGCTCGACTGGTGTCACCTATAGTTTTAGCAGAAAAAAGGGCTTATTGGGGATTATCGTTTTTTAAGATGGAAAATACAAATGTAATCTCTGGTCGTCTGCGTGGCACCAACCTGAAAACTTTAGGCATTACCTGCTGAGTCGATATCACACATGGACAGTAAGTTGTGTGTTGGGTTTTGTTGATGATGTCCTTGCTGCCAACGTTAAAGTCAATGGTGCAGACACTGTACTGTTACTCAGTGGACTGGAGTGAGACCACGTGCGACTAGTTAAACGCTACTCTAGTTTACCACATGTCTCCAATTTATTGCTACTTTCTATGAGAAAATGTACAAAGGAAGAAAACAACAAGCAAGCTGAGCTGGATTGGCTACTAACTGCAGATTGATTGTGAAGTTTATTGGTTGTTTCCTCAATAGCGCCAAATCAGCACCTGATGTAGAAACAGTGAGCGGTTTGAAGAAAATTCTAATTAAAACCAGGATGGAATTGAGCATTTATAGGGGTTCAGCACATAAGTGGTCTTTTTCCTGTTGGATAAGAGCAGTACATAGGAATGATCCTATTGCCAGGGCAACATTTGTTGAAATTGTAAAATATATTTTACAGCACATTCCCTCATGAAAAGGAATGAGGAGAGATGAAGTTGTTTCCAGCACCACAGCTTGCAAAGCTGCAAGTAAAAGTTGGGATTTCCAAATGTTTTGTATCTTGAACCAGTTCTTAAGATGGCTGTTGTCTTCTGGATGCTGTCTCACGATGCCAGTTGCACCCCCGCCCTATGCTAACCTCGGAAAGAGCAACAAGTTTAGAATAGTCATTGCAGAAAGCACATGAAAAGCGAGAGCTTAATTCAGAAGAAGCATATGTAGTAAGTATCTATAAGTATAAAGTATGTTGTGGATATGGATAAGCATGAATATATGAGTAAAGCTAGGTATAGTGTTTGCCTGTAACAAGAGCTCTTATTTCTCAACAGAGTTTGCTTTCAGGAAGGTAAATTGAGGAAGAGAGGAGAAACCTGGAAAGCAATGAGCAGAAAATAGCTGAGCTGCTTCCATAGCTGGTTCGCTTTCGGCATTAGTTGAATTCTGCTGGATCTGTTGTATTTAGGATACTTCTCATATAGTACCTGTTATCTTGTGAATCTCTGAACCATTATTACTTGCAGCTCCTCAAAAACATTTTCTTCTGGCTAGCTTCCTGGTACATCAATCCATCTTAAATGAATCACCTGTTCTTTATACTCAGATACATATGTTTTCCTGGTAGTGCGGGGAGCTCTTCCCAATTTTCCAAACATCTTGTACATCAAATGTTGAACTTAAAGCACAGGTCAGCTCTGAAAAGCGGCATTTTAAAACAGCTCCTCTTGTTCTGCTGATCTGCTTCTTCAGGTGGCCAGAGTTAGGGCTATAAATAAGCTTCTGCCTCCTGCTAGCCACATGGGTCTAATCGAAGAGGTGTATGCAGATTTTCAAAAGCAACTGATTGCTGCCAGGTTTTGGTGGGAGTCTGTGTGTAAGTGCTGGTGGTGCTCCTGAACATCTTCCCCAGCCTGGGTAAGGAAAAGGAAGAAATTCTCACGTTGTTTCAGAATTGCTCCTCTGAGTTTCTAAGGGGACCGTGGGGTTGAACAAGTTCAGCTTAACTCCAGGAAACCAACCTCTGTTTTTAAGGATGGCATTTAGAAAATCCACTTTTCCATGTGCATCTAGCCCATATCGCAACCGATTTAACTCATAATGTCCAATGGAGAGCGAGAATCCAGAAAGAGGTCAGCTTCCTCATGCGTAAGGGTTTCCTGATGTAAGACTCGTTTCAGTGCGTGCTTTTGCTGAAGTGTGCAAAACCAGACTTCCAGCTAAATGAAAGGCCACCCCAATTGGTTCGTTCCAAGATCAGCTGGATTTATCTGAAGTTTCAGAGGTGAGGCACAACCTTCCAGGCGACCTCCCCCGGCAGCCTACATTTCACTTAATAAAACAAGTTAAGGAAGGTTTGAGGCAATCCTTTAAGGTCAGTTGAACTTTCACTGGAAAATACGAGTGCTGGCAAGTATATGCAATATGTAATGCAAAATGTTTAGGGTGTGGGGAAGAAGTGTAAAGGAGCCATACCACAGTGATGAGCTTGGCTAGCAAAGAGACTTGAAACAAGTTCCTCAGCAAAAACACCCTCGGAGACGGGTTAAGAATTTAGGGGATTGGTAGAATGTTTTTGTTACCCCCAAGGGGAAAAACAGGAGATCAAAGCCCAAATTCAGTTAAGAATGCTTTCTTTGAAACGTATCTATAAATTATAGCACATACTGCTGGCATCTATTGTAGTCTTTGGTATTTACTTGAGTGTATAATGTGAATTCACAGTACCCGGAGTTGGCTTGTTAGTGCGTAAAAATAAATGCTGGTGAAGGCAACGTTGCAGATTCTCGAGTTTCCTCATAGTGGTGTTGCCTCTTCTCTGTTTTCCCATGGCTTTGTGCCTCATCCTGTGACCACGTGTTCCAGCCACCACCTATAGAGGCATTCTTTGAGTGGCTGCTGGTAGGGTTTGGAGCTCTCCCCTTGCCACCGCTCACAGTTATTGAGCTGCCTGCTGGGGCTGTTATTTCCTTGGTCAAAGCGGAATGGGATGTTGCTCCCAGGGGAATCCACAGCTGCTACCCCTCAGTCAGCAGAGTAGCTGCTGAGGCATGTCACCCTTGGCTTTTCACTCCCCGTTCCATCTCTGCTTCCTAGCTCATCCGGAGGAGCAGGACTCCTGACTGCTTGGCGTGGCGGAGCATTACCCACGGCCTTCCTAAGCTCTCTGCTCCAAGCTCTTTCTTCCTCTCCAGCCTATGGTTTTAAACGTTGCATTTTAGACACCTCATTTGCTTTGCTGCCCAACAGAGATTATGTCGTTTTTTTGGCACAATTGGATTAAACTAGCAGACCTGGATAGCTTCCATTGGCATTTCAGGAGATTTGCTGTAAGGCAAACCTGTGACATTTGTACCTTCCTAAGCTTGCACAACCAGGGCGAGAGCTGCAGTTGAGGTCTTGACCTCAGTTACTTAAGCCCCTTTCTCCCAGGAGCGTTCATCACTTTAATCACAGAGTCCTAAATAATCAGTGGGTAGCCTGTAATTAGGGGTTGTGTCCTGGACTCATGCAGCCTGCTCCCGGTGTGCTGAGCACTGCGGATTTTGATTTCCCGTTCCCCCCAAAGGATGTTTGATCTCAGATTTACACTTCAGAAAATTAAGAAGGGTACAGTACCTCCGTCCCCTGGCAGCCTTCCTGCTTTCAGTGGTAGGTGCCTTTCTTTTCTGAAGTGTCTCAGTTCTGCAGCGATTGACACACTTGATTTAAGAGTTAGATTTATAGACTGATACTCAGGCTGAAAGTCAGCAGCTCCAGGACTGCATAAATCAGCCTGTCTCTGGGACTAATACTTCCTTATTTATAATTTCGACAGGAGATGGAATTCTTTCTCAATTCTTTACATTTCTTTCAGATGTAATCGACCACCCTGTCCTTTGGTTTAAAGCTATGCGGCTTTGCCACAAATAGAGGGAGGGGAAAGCAAGCCCGGTCCAGGAATTGCTATGCTATAAAAGCTCCATATTGTATGCTCTTGGACTTTGCTTTCTCCCTGCTTCCTTCAAGCCCACACAAGAGATGGACTTGAGGTTTTTTTGGCTTTCTTCCCCTCCCCCCTCCCTCCATACATACTCTGACCTTTTAGAAAAATAAATAGAAGATAAAGAAGGACCTGGAATGTTGCAGAATGTGTGTATATTTTGCTCTCTGTTGTTTTCTGCTGGGATTAGTTGTTTACAATGGGAGAGAGAGGGAGGGCAGAGGAAGGGAGGTCTGTGGCCTTAACTGAAATTAGTGGCATTTCAGAGTGATCTTGTTAGGTGGTCTGCAGTTTAAAGACCTAAATCCTTGTAATCCCCCCATGCCTCCTTGGCCACTACTCCTTTTGCTCTTGTTCTCTCACTTTCAGGGGAAAAAAAAAAAGGCAAAAAACCCAAACCCGAGTCAGCCTCTCTGTCTCTCAGATGCAGGCTGTGCATAACGTACGCACATGCACAGCCATACGCGCACACTCGCTCTCATACGCTTCCATTCGCACGTTGTACCTGTATAACAAATTAATGTCTCAGCTAGCCGACATCTACATCTGTTACCACTACAGGACTGGGCTTGTAAAATGCTCTCTCTAGAATGCAGACACACACACGCACCGAATATTTGTATTTATTTTCTGAAGAACGCTCAGCTGCCAGGCTTTCAGCTTGTGATTGCACTTAAAACAAATTCAAATTGAAATTTCAGCCATAAATCAAATGCCCCAAATTAGTTCCTCTTGTGGGTTTTGAACATGCTCTTTGGATTTTAAGGTCAGGAGATATCCGTTTTCACGGTGCTGAAAAGTTTAAAAATATACTACGTTTTAGGGAAAGAAATAAATATGGTTTGCATTATAAAGCAGTACATCAAATATGTGCGTATGCGCACACACAGCGTGGTCAGTGAAGCTGAGTGCTGTCAGAGCACCTTTGAGGACTAATAGCACCTAATTGTTAAGCGAGGCAGGAAACACGGTGGCTATTTATCCGAGGAGGATGCAGAGGATTGCCTCGAGATGTGATATTTATCCTCTAAGAGAATAAAAGTTTATCCCTTACTCTTCGATTTAGGGAAAAAAAAATAGTAGAAATTAAATAAACACACAAAATACTTATCTTGGCAGGCTTTATAACATACTTTTTCGGGGGAAAAAAAAAAAAAGGCATTTACAAGTGGTTTCAAAATGGCTGTGTTACATCTGTCAGCGGGTAAAGGGAACACCCACAAATTGTGTTTTTATCTCATGAAGTTTTGTTCCACTTGAGCAATAAAAGCCAGATTCGCTGCTGGTGTGTGCGACTGGGGTAATCCTAGCGCTGAGCATGGCTCTAAAACTCGTGCATTTGGTTGTGTTTATACGTTTGAAGAAACTCCTGGGGTGGCGGAGTCTTTTGTTTTTGCTTGACGCTGGCACTGGGGAAGGGTAGGTTTGCAAGCACCTGGCACAGCCACGTTTGCCTTGGTTCCCTGGGCTGTCCTTCCAACAAATGGTTTGGCAGGAAAGCCCCTTATCTTTGATGTTAATGTCATCAGCACTTTCTTGGTTTCAATGCTGTTCTTTCCCCCAAGAGTTGAAAAATGATCCCAAGAAGGCTTGGGACATGCATCCAACGTGCTCCAGCCTGTGCTCCAGAATGCAGCTTAAAGTAGGAGGTCTTAGCACACCCAAGGCTCTTCTTAGAAACATCGAATCTTTCAGTTTGGAAAAGACCACTGAGATCATTTTGATCATCCACCGACCTATCCCTACCATGCCCACTTACACCATGTCACTCAGTGCCACGTCTCCACAGTTCTTGTGCTTGGAAGCAGTGACAGACGGTGCGAGCCTACGAATCGCAGGGAAATGGTTCAAAGTGATCAAAGAGGAGGCATTTTGGAGCATGTTTTTTGGATAGGGACCCTTTCAGTGGGCAGCGAGCAGTTTCTCCTGCTACCTTTGCTTGGATGGCACCAGCTCAGGATGGCAGCAGTGATGGGCAGTCCTCCCTCTACCAGTTCATTTTCCAGCCCGGTTGTCAACGCCGAGCGTTCTCCCAGCAAATGCTGTTGCACGGGATGATGGCTGGAGTACACGGAGCTATTGGAAAGAAGCAGCTGGTGACAGTGTGAGAGCAAAGGCAGACAGGGGTCTGCTGTGTATCTTTGCCGCTTTTTATCTTATTAATATGTTAGTAAAAACCTTGCCAAGGCAACCTGAGCTGGTTACTTGGAGCATAATTGCTCATATTGCCTCCTTATAGGTCAGAGGAGGGGGAGTTGAAGCGAGTTAAAAGAATGATTGTTCAGAGGGGACAGTCTGCTCAAGGGAAGTCATAACTGCTAACCACCGTGGCTGAGGTCCGGTTTTATTGCTTTTACTCCTGCGGAATTAATGCCGTGTTTGTGATGCAGGTGGTTTCTGCTTTGACTCACATGAGCAACAGAATTGTTATATACTTAATGGCAAATTCTGTGTACCAGATAGTGGCAACGTGTGAGTAGGAAAAGAGCTAGGAATTAATGTTAGGGTTGGCAGTCTGGAGTGAGGGTTGACGCTCCTCTTTGCTCCTGGGGAGTGCAGCTGGCTGGCTCTCTGTTCAGTACAAAATTGAGGCTCGGGGGGCTCTCGGTACCAAAAGCCCTCTGTGCTATTAGTTCAAACTCCAAAATAGCTCTTCTGTTGATGAGCCAGCCTGGTGGTGCAGCACAGCAGTGTTTCGCTGGTGCGGTAAGCAGTGGTGAGACCCATGGCCATGGCTGCGGGTGTCACAGGAGGGATTAAACTGCAGAGCTCAATGCAGAAAGTCACTGAAGCCAAAAGCTTTAGAAAAAGATCAGCTATTTGACTGAGGGTAGCCAGAATATCCACAGCCATTGTAATATACATTAGCGGAAGTGCTGGGGAGGAGATATGAAATGGGACAGATACCTCTGTTTCTATTATGTATCTCACTTACAGCTTTCTCTCCACCAACTGGTTTCAAGGTGTGCTATACTTAGTACTCCTAGGCACTTCTTAGCTGAATGCCTTCAAATTCTGTCCTTTAATGATTTCTACCCATCTTTGCACATGTAAATGTGAGGAAACAAATAATGTGCAGCATGGCTATTTTTTCTCCATAGCTATAAAATAAATGGTACCATTTAACATTACTCATGATGCTGAGTGAGCACACATCATAGATACTAGTTAAGATGGACAATTACTGTTTTGCTGCCTGGAGAGGCAAAGACCAATGCAGTAACTCACTCAGATCTCTCAGTATCTTCGTAGAGGAGTTATGGAGCCAACATCTGGACTCTGAAATTCTTTCCTAACTGGATGATCAAATCATGTCAGAGGTTTATTAGCTATCCCAGTGGATACCTTTGTTTTGTACCTATCGTTTTAATCATTTTCTTGTTCTACCTTGTGCTTGTGTTACAGGTGCTGTCTTCAGGGCAGTGTTATTTGTAATAACGCTGTGATAGAGAAAGGTGCAGACATCAAAGACTGTTTGATCGGAAGTGATCAGAGGCTAGAAACCAAAGGTAAGTAGAAAAGCTGTTTTTATGGTGCATTTGTAATTAAATTTTAGAATTTCCTCCTTGAGATTTTCCTCCTGTTTCTTCAAGAGCCAGTAAACAGTGGCAGTTCTACAGTGCGGTGTCCCTTAAGATTCAGATTTGTTTTTCATGGAAAGTGCAGCTTCCTGGCATCAGAATAGTTCAGGGACTTGCTCTTTTCAGAAGTTGGCAGAAAAACTTTGCTGTTACTATAAAGAACAGGATTGGGTGCTGAGACAGTCTTTTCCCAGAGACCACAATTAGGTCAGCTTGGAGTTGTCCTCAGCAGAAGGAGCTGTCATTTTGACAAGTAGTTTTGGTCAGTGTTAGGGGTGATGGAGTCAAATGAGTGATGGCACAGACATCCTCTCTTTGTGAATGCTAGCAGCCACAGATGCCAGCATGTTCCCATCCACCCTGTTCCATGCAGGAGCTCAAGATGGAACGTCATACTGGGAGCTGCTGTGCTTAGTAGTAAATACAAGGGCAGATACATTCAGATCTGCTTTACTGCAATGAAATGCTTTTTTGGGGTTTCAGAGAAGTTACAACTATGTGGCCCCACTTTGGGCAAAGTTAGGCTATCCAATCAAGCTGTGAGTGGTGAGGGCTCAGTAACCGCCTAAGTGGAACTGTTGATTTCCTGCCCTAAGAGATAATGGGCAGGAAATGGCTGTCTCAGTGACTGCATCCCAAGCAGAGGGCTTTTTAATGAATATTTATGGTTGGGGTTTGGCAGATCCCTGCTCTAGGGTGTGGACTGAGGACAGCAGTGGGTTCCTTTTTAGGCTCCATGTGAAGTTATTTAGTCAGATCAGGATTTGTTTGCTTGTTTTGTCTTTATAGTATACGGGTGGTTTCCCAATTGTGAGTGTCCTCAGAAAGAGCAGGGTTTGCACTTCATGTGGTATGGTATAACCCATTGCCAGCTATGCATATGGAAAATTTTCTTTTAATTTGAAACTAGAAGTAAAAGAGACTCATGAAAACAAAGTGTTGATCCTACAGTTGCAAGTCTCAGAGACTGTAGGAAACACCCAGTCCGTGTTATGTGCACTGTGGTCTTGGTCCTTGTATTCCACAGTTTCTGCTTACCCATGGCTTTGTCCATCACATCAGTTGTCATCATCGACCCTTGTGGGTTCATTGCCCTCCTATCCCCGAAGATACATACTGTTTATGATGATCTATCTGCGCCTTCTTCTGAGCATGAATCACTAGAAGAGCTAAATCAGGTCATGTTTGTTTATTAATGTAAAATTTGAACTATGAGGAAACTATGAGGGTGTAGATTTAGCTAATTTACTATGCTCAATTTCTTCTGCAGATGATTTCAAACAGAAATATCACACTTTGCCCTCACTCCTGTCTTTTTCGGTAGTCTCTTCCAGGACTCAGGTCCCACTCTGGTTGATCTTGGTATGGAAACCGTTCTTCATTATTGTCCTTGTCATCTTTATCTGGACATTTTTCAGGGTCTGTCAACATAATTCTATGATTCTATAATAACATATTTGGAAGGAGAGGAACAGGGCTGGAACCTGCTGTTCATTTACCTATTCCTTTAGGGCCACTTGCTCACCTCTCCAGGGCGCTTCTCAGTGAGTCTGTAGGCCCTCCAGCGAAACTATTCAGGAACGTATGACTGATGCTAGCAAAGACACTCAGGTAGATTATGAGTGACAAATACGCCATTATGCCAAGCAAGAAAAAATAATAACAAAGCCTCAGTTCATTTCCCTGCCTCAGTTTCCTAACCGTTTTGGAATTTCTTTGGGCTGGGGGTCAGGTTCTCCTTGGTGGTCTGGGATCTGTCTGTGAAGCTCATGACTTATTTCCTGAACTGCAGAGTCTTTCCAACCCAGCATGTTTCTTCTGACCTTGCCTGGTCCCACAGCAAACTGGGCCCTCTCTTTTTCACTGTGAAAGCATGCCATGACTTCCTTTCCCCTGCCCAAGACTTCCTGTATCTTGTGCCAAGCTTTTGGTGTGGCCCTGGAAGTCTGTTTCCATATTCCCACTTTCATCAAGACTTTGGCTATGTTTTTCTGTTCGGTAACTTTTCCTTCTTCAGACTCGAGCCTTCACAGCCAGGTTACGAAAAACTGGTTCTGTTGGGTCACAGCCACCTTTAGTTGCAAGCTGATCACACCTCAGCAGACGTAAGCAGTAGCAGCTGGCTGTTGACCCCAGTCTGGGAGTTACACGCTAGAAACCTCAGCAAAGCTGCATACACCTTCCCAGAAACATTAAAGAAAAAGGAAAAAAAAAACCCAGCAGTTCCTTATTCCAAAGCATCAGCCAGGATTCATCAAAGGTACAAAGATCCCCGCACCATCCTGCACAGCCCCAAGCAAATCCCACAGTTGACTTTGCTGCGGAACTGGCTGTGTGCTCCCAGTTCTGCCATGGGAGTCCTGGTCTCGCTGCCCAGGCAGCTCAGGGTACAAGAGCTCTTTGAGCCACTGATCTCCTTTCATAACCTGAGCCTTGGAAGCAGGATGGCAGAAGAACAGATACCACAAATGATAGGCAAAAGTAACTCGAACCAGCTCTCGTCCTTTTCCTTCTACGGAAGAAGCAGGGGCATATTTAGGGTGGTCTAAATGGCACAGCTGGGAGTAATGGGATTGAATTAAACACAATTTAGGTTGGATATCTGAAACATTTTCCTAATGATGTGGTCTGGTCGGCTGTGGGATAATCTCCCTGGGGACGTGGTAGGAGACCTCATCACTTAATAATAGGCTTGGCAAAGCTCTGGACACCTAAATAGAGGGAGTGCTCCACCACTGGTTTTTGGGGTAGAGCAGATGCAGCCTATTAATCTCAAACTAAAAAGCGAGTTAGAGGCAAGGGGCGGGGGGGGGGGGGGGG
>PPHD01006475.1:0-16307 GCA_002909625.1 Bambusicola thoracicus
CCAACCACCAGACCAGGCTGCCCAGAGCCACATCCAGCCTGGCCTTCAATGCCTCCAGGAATGGGGCATCCACAGCCTCCTTGGGCAACCTGTTCCAGTGCATCAACACCCTCCGTGTGAAAAAGAAACCACAAGGAGAATCTCTAGAAACCACTGTGCGTCTTCTTCCCCCTCTCGCTGGGGAAGCAAACCTGCATCTTTTCCCCTCTACCAAGAGGCTCGACTCTAATAACCACTTCATAACTGAAAAACAACCCTCTGCCTTCCCAGCCTCTGTGATGTATTCACAGACACTATGTTAGAAGTTATTCAGGATTTTAACAGAAAGGAAGCAACCAACAGATCTACTTGAATTACATAGATCATTATCCGTCTTGATTATGGAGGTAATTACTTGCGCAGAACCAGAATTAAAACATTTAAGAAGAAGATTGTCCTACCTCCCACCAGTTTTAAAGATTAGATCTGCATTAGGTGCTCCCTTTGGATGCTGGTAACGAGGTCGCCGTTCACGGTTCGTATTTGCTGGAGCTGGACGCTGTGCCAGAGACTGCAACATTTCTGTAATGTCGTACAGAAAGAAAGTTAAACACATCTTCTACACACCTTATTAAAGAGGAATTTACATGAGCACATTTAGTAACGAAGATATCTTATTTACACTTTGCTATGACTTCAGGTCAACATTTTTCATGCTATTCTACAGCTTTTTGTTTGCAATTTAAAAAATTGCACAGACAAATCCACAGTGTAATCCCATAGTGTGAACTTGCATTTCCAGATGTTCCTGTAGAAGAAACTGCCAGCAGTGGCTTTCATTACAGGTGCTTCGTAACAGAGTTATGACAGTTTCTTCCCAAAAATATCAGCCCCTGATTGTAGCAGTAAGTAGGGTTAAAGGTTCACAGCACTGTGAGGAGCCATACCATAAAACTGCCCTGAAATAGTAACAGTTGGAGAACGTTATTCTCAATTAAAAACTCAGTGAGAAACTTGTCCTAAATTAGCATCTAGAAGTCAGGTCTTTGTCTAAAGTAGCCCTAATAGGATCGTTTTACGGAGAAGACAGACACCTGAGGAGGGTGACTCAGCTGACCTACATTACACCAACTGTCTTCTGGCTGGGATTTTTCACTACGTGATCAGTGGAAAGAAGCAGGTGGATGCAGGAAGAGGCTGCAGCACCCACTTCAGCCCCAGACACCCAACTTTTGGGCAGTTCAAGGCAGGTAAAAGTATGATGTGTTGGCACTTGGCAAGACGTCATTTCATCGTTGTTAAGATAAAAATTGCTCTTTAGGAGACTAAGTTAATGGTTATTAAGTATCCAAAATAATTACAAATACACAGCAGGAACCTTTACATAAACTCTGCCCATCTGTTAGTGCATCGAACAGACATGTTTCTGAATCTACCTGTGCAAGACTCTTCATTGTTCAGCGCACAGATGGAATAAAAGAAGGGGAAAAGTGGAATAAGCTGTTAAACAGATTATGTTTGAAAGTCTGCTCTGTCTGGTTCTCTAATCACTGCTAATCTCCAATCTGGAATTGGAGACACACGCTCATCGTCTGTAAGAAAACTTCTACCACCCTCCCAAAGACTTGCACAAGTCAGAACTGGAGACTCGTGGAATTTTATGGCCATTTACAAAATGCATGCAAAGCTTTCAGTGAGCTGCCCATCCAGTCTCGGAGAAACTATGAACCTATGACAGATTTAATACACAATACTGGTGTCAACAGTTAGTAAACCATGTCAAAACCTGGAAAAAATGCAAAGAAAGCCAAATCAGGACATTGAATGACCATATTTGTAAACATCAGAAAGTAACAACCTTCAAAACAGTTCTGCATACCAGGATAGATCTCCATAATAAGGCAATGACAAGATCAGGAAGAAAATAAGAGATTATGGTACGCTGTCAGGCAGGTGCTAGAAGCAATGAACCATGTAGATGTCTGTCTTCTTTGCGAAAAAGAATCAGTGGAATTTGTGAAGAGTCAATAATTGAGAAACAGAAAATGAGAACCTAAAGGACAGAAGAAATGGTGAGGGAACACAATGGATTAGCTAAGCTGAGGGAGTGCTGCCCACCTTCTAGGGAAGGAGCATCTAATTCAGACTTGTGGCCATGTATTTGGTACTGGGTAACTGTACACAGAAGTACATTAATATGCCTGTAATAATAAGCATTACTAAATATAATTTATTTAGTAATACTCGGAAGTACTTCACACAGGTGAATTTTCATTCATTATGGCTTTTTTCATTTACGTAGGTTAGGTACATATGTAAGGACAACCTTGAGGAACTCTATTAGGAGTTCTAACTCCCTTGTTAACTTCCAAGCCTGAAACAGAAGTTTAAAATCAACTCTTTCTTTCATGTCTGTATATAAGCACCAACTTGTTATGGTCAAAGAGACCCTTCAAAAGGACCAATCAACTGCACAACATTTCAGTACACACATATGTATTTAAAAATGTGTGTATACACATGCACACAGCTCTAAACAGGAATGCTGTTTGACTTGTGTTATTTACTGCAAACGAAGAGAAATGAACCAAGTTACAGGAAAAGCTGTTCCTTCAGTGTTGATTTCTCCCCTGAATGAACACTGTACACACAGCACCTAGAAAGAGAAGAATCTAAGAACAAAAAAAATTGCTTACTAATGGTTATCCATTAATATCAGGTGCCTCATTCATTTCACTACAACAAAATGAATGTGACCTTTTTTTTTGGATAAAAAGCAGTTAAGAGCGTAATTCTGACATCTACTGCTTCTTTTCCATGAGGGGGCTTTATAAAAGGCAAGTGTCCTGGAAAAATTTTATAAGCAGAGGATGATGTTTAATACTAAGAATATATTGTATTACAATTTCAGAGCTCTGTAGACATTTGCTTTGGAAAAAACAGTCCTTCTGAGGATCACATGCTTAGTTCTTGCAGTATCAACATCCGGGATGAAGTGTTAGATACCACGGTTTGATTTTATGGGGATTTTTTTTTCTTCCAATTAGAGCTGCTTTAATTTAGATTTTTCCATTCGATGATGAATAATGACCTTTCACTAAACACATTAAATGAGATTTCCTGATAATTAACTACTCATCCTGTGATTACCACCAGACTGCAACATTCTTACAATAAAAAAAAAATAAAGAGCAGGAACTTCAGAGATGTGAAATGGAAAAGCTAACGTAGGAACTGAATAGCATCAATCTTGTTTTGACTCTGTTTGCTATTTGAGTAAGCCAAGGAAAGTTGAGTCTGAAACAAAAGCAAACATATCCAGTGCAGTGGTTTAGGGGACACATAGAATTTGTGGCACTGTTTCCATTTGCCCACTGTCCAAAATGTTTGGTCTCTGTATCCTTAAAAAGGGATCACATAATTTGTATGAAATTTGTTAATATGCTTTTCCCACACTCCAGACTTGTACAGCTCCTAGAACATCTAGCAACATGAAGCTGAGGCAACAGATTCTATTAATTAGGCAGAGGTTACCACTTAATATTTTCAAGTCTTAACTTCAAGACTTGAAATACTTTTGTCTATTTATACCTAAAAACATGAGCCTTAACCATACAGAATTAATTTTTCTTGCATCCAATTCAATTCTCTTCCCGTAACTGAGACAGTGCCACAAACAGATTAATTTTGTGGTAGATTTTTTTTTGTTGTTATTAAAGGAAACAGTAATCCCATTTCTTCTACTCTTCCAAACTAAACAGAAATGCTCGTATTTATTGAGACCCACTTTAAAATTCCCTTTCATTGAAGAGCTGCAAAAACTTTTGAGCACGGAGAACAGGGAATATGTAATGAACAATGAACCAAAGTAGAGTTTTTCCATTAAGTGCTGCAAATGAATATTCAGAACTTGTACTGCTAATTATCACTCAGGTATTTCTGCAGATCTTCTGAAGATAAAAAATGAGGTACACTCTTATTTTCTTACCCTGGTAGTCTTCCTGTTCTTGGCGTTCATTGATATCCAAAGTGAGCTTTTTCATCCGCATTCTCTCCTCCTGTTCAGCCTGCTGTTGGTTCCAGTGGTTTGCAGCAAGTTGGGAAGACATTGGTACATTTAAGATCTTAAACTGCAAACAAAAATATATTTAAGTGCCCATCAAAGAACAACAACAACAACAAACCTACAACAAAAACTACCCTACACAAAAAGAGCCAAAAGACATAAGGGTAAAGGTTATTTCTACATTATTGTGATGAGATAGTTTCCACAGAGCTCTTACTGAAAAGTACAGGTTTTTTTCCCCTCCCCATCCCGCAGCTGTCCTTTGCTTTATAACACATGAGAAAATACAAGGTATGCAGATACTCTAAAGGCACACAGAAGAGAGGCAATAGATAATTACACCACAGTACTTATAGGAACAAATTTGATTTTGTTTCCACAAGGAACATATAGCCAAAGGTTTTATTTCTTTATTTTGATGCCAGCCTCACTATATATATCCCCACACTGAGTTACATCGGTCTTGAGATAGAAACACCGGCAGTTCAAACCAGCTGCCTCTTTCTCTAAAGTTCCCTGAATTCCAAAGAGACAAAGCCTCCAAGCAGAATTTCTACTTTTATCCTCTGTGAAAACGCAGACGACGTGTTCTAGGGATTTCAGATATCTTATAGATATCTTACAGCATTTCTTGACCAGTGCTCTTCTTTTTATGAATTATTCTAGCTCTTTAGTGCTTCTCCATGGCAATGAGAGAATGGTGGTATCAAATTTAATTGTTTTCTCCACTCTAACATGCCAAACATCTACATATGCACATTCAATGCATTACATCTGTCTTACATTACTCTAAAGGTGAGCTCAGTATTAGTCCCTCAGAAGTACCGTCTGTCTGAAAACTACAACTGAGATTTTGAGGGATGTACATGGAACGGATCTCTGTCAAGTTTTTATTTCCACAGGAAAACATTTTAAATTTATCCCACTCATCCATATTCACATCTACCTGGCATAAACCTTGGACCTTTTCAAAAAAATCAAATGCTATTACATCCTGGATCTCTCCCCTTACGATGCCAACATTGGTTTCCCCTTGCTCTCTCATATTCTGCGGCCAACTGATGATACTGATGCTAAAGGGTGATTTCCAACAATGGTATTCATTTCTACTGCTACAACTTCTGTGGGTTTTGTCACACAACTTCTTTACAGCGACAGGACAACTACTCTAAGACTGGTCTATCCAATACACTTGCTACCTCCTGTTTTTGTTAACTGCAGTCCAAAACAGAATGATAAAATATGGTGTCCTCATTGCTATCAGCCTGCAATGAATATTAATTCAGGCTGCATACTTTTAGTAAACAGCAATCAGTTGTTCTTGTGTTCTGTTTCAAAAAACTAGTAGGTAATGCCCCATAAAATCAGGCAAAATGCTGGCATGTGAATTGAGCTTCTAATGAGTGGATGTCAACTATGAAAAAAAATAAATCAATCCTTAGAAAGAAGCCCATCACATTCCATTTTCACCAGTAAGTACTTCCTTAACAGCTAATGTTTCTTGATGTGGCACTACCTTTAGCAAAAAGCAGGAGATCAAACATAATGATAGGAAATTATTATAGGTTGACATTGCAGTGAGGCGGTGATGCTTACCATGTGATTCATGGTAAGGATAAGAAATTACTTTCAGCCCTCCAGGTTGTCTGAATAATCTTTCTGCCTGTGTTTAGAATTCTGAAAGCTTACAGCTAGAAGTTCTGAGTAAATCAGCTATCCAATACTGCAAACCTCAGTGCACATTCTGCTCACAGATGTTAAAATAGCGTTATAAGAAACAATTATTTCCAACTCCACCTCTTCTTTCCTGCTTAGTAGACAGTTTTAACAGAAAAATAAGCAGCATTTTTTTTCTGAATGCACAACTATGGACAAAGAAGCCTTTCACTGACTCAAGAACTGCAGTAGTCTAGTAGTCTAGACTTCTTTTTTTTCTTTTTAAAACATTTCTAGAAACACTTGGAGGAGTTTTGGCAGGAAGAGGCTACTCCCAAAAGCAAACAGTGGGGGAAGAGGGAGGAAAAGCTCCTGGACAGGTTCTGCTTTCTTTTTCAAGCCACAGAATGCCAGCAATACTTTCCCCTCAGAGTATGAAGACCCTACAATTGTTGGTAACTCCAGATATTCCCAGTAAACTACTCTGACAAAGCCAAAGGGTTTTGGTTTTTGTTTGTTTTCAGAGTTCCCTAAATCCCTTTCCTATCCAATGACAGTAGTTAAGAATTCCCCACTGAAGATTGTTTAGGACTTCATATGCAACTTTCAAGTCCCAGAAAAACAGAATAACCCAACAACTGCAGTAAGGAAATCAGTTAGCCACTACTAAACTCAAGCTGCATATGCCTACTCAAGTAGGTAACACTACACTCCGAAAGCACTTAGCACAGTATTTTCTTAACTGAATAATGAAGCTTAAAAAACAGACACAGAATCACACGAGTTCCACTATTTGTGGTAACAGACCTCACTTTCTACACAGACTTTTAAAACACAGATGATTCTGTTTCTGCTTTATGTACCTCAGCTATTCCAGACTTCTGCAGAAATTCAGGTAACAAACGTCAAAAACAAAAAGTAATGACAGAAGTAAATACTTGAAAGGTGCTGACTGATAGAACGAAAAAGCCGTATTTTTGCTGTCCACAAACTCAACTAGAGTCATTCACTTTCATCATCAATTTACACAATTGAAAAGACAAGTTTTGTCATGATTTATGTCCTTTAAAGACATATATATGCATATTTATTTGTATATTGTGCATTTATTGACCTAGCAACACTCAAATATACACATGAGAAAAGAGCTAAGACAAATCTGTTTGGCTGTATGAAGCAGGGTATGATTTTTGTTAATTTGTTTTTCAAATCAACAAGATTTCATAGAATTACAGAGATGGTCCATCTCCATATAAGTTTCCATTTCGATATAAGTTTCTCTGAGAAATTTGTCCAGTTCATTCGGGAAGATACCCCTAAAACAGCCCTCAGAAATAATGACTGTTTTCCAAGTTGAACAGATTCAGCCAATTGACTGTTAGTTAGGAAATGAAATTTAACAAACATTAGATATGTTGAGTTGAAGCTGGATGTGTTCTCGGCAATATCAGTTTCTTCACTTTTTCTTTCCCTATCCTTTGAAATTCCAGTAAGTCTGCCAACTGCATGCATTCATCCTCAACTGTATTTAATAGACAGAAAACACATCACTGTCCCAGTAAGTGTAATCAGCAAACAAAATTAATAATGATGCAATTTAACTACAGAATTGTTACGCCTGATTTCTGTTAAAAACCAAGAATTCCAGGGAACTATGTACAGTATTTTCTGTATTTCTGAATTAAGAGCTCTCTACCCTGTTCAGAGAAAATGATGAAGAAATAAAACATTCCCTGTCTGTCAAAGTTGTACTATGACTTAAAAAGTGAAAGACAGTCTCCTTCTCCCCATTTTAAGGGGAATCTACACTTGACACTGTCTCTTACCTGCTGTTTGTTGCCCTTTCGTGTTAACATGACAAAGGGCATGGTGTCTCCAGACTCTGACTCTCCTTCCCCACTTCCAAGTGGGGGACCCTTCTTCAGTTGACTTTTGAGATGCAGAGGAATAGCAACATCCAGCTGATGCACTTTAACTGATTCACCACTCCGTTGCTATTAAAAGAAAGTAAACTGTATAAATGATATATGCTTAAAATGTCAGTAGGTCTGTCAGTGTTCACATTTTTATGACTGAGAAAAAGTTTAGCATTCCATGAATGCAGAGTACAAATAAATAAGTTCACAAGGCATTACTGCATTTTCCTTCAGCTTCCTTGCTTGTGAGAAAGGAAGTTACAGGGACAGAAAACTTAAAATTTTAACAACTGTGTAGGAAAAACAACCCAGAGACTTTACTGGACACTTGAAAGCAAACATTATGCATTAAGCAATTTTTTTCTGCATACTACTAATGTATTCCTGCATTCCGGGTTTGCAGTACTCAAATTTTTACCTGCTGTGATTGACAATCCAATACAGCACTTAGTTACGTAAAATTAAGTGCAACTACATTTTAGACCTATTAATAAGCTAGGCTTGAGTAGCCTACATTAAAGTCAAAAGCACTGCCTAATGTCTGATGCATTTATTCATCCAATAAAATACCTGTGAGTATGTCATATTCACTATTAAATATCTGAAAGCTACCTATCTAAACACATCAATTGCAGAAGAGAGGTCATAAGGAAAAAAAGTCATTCTTTAGCATTGCTGGTTTTCCATTAATCACTTACTTCAGAATAAGTAAGAGTTGTACAGCTACATTAACTTAAGAAAACGAGATTTATACCTGAAGATTTTCCAACATCATTTTATCTAACGCCTGAATGAAGTCCTCATCTTCTGCACAAGGGATGTGCTTAAGTCCTCCTCCTTTAATCATTACTTCCTATTACAATAGGGGTTAAAAAAATTCAAATGCCATTAAATCAATATCAGAAACACGAAGATTCAGTTTAGAAGTTAAGTAAGAAATACTGTCATTGCTTCCACGACATATACAAAAGTTTTCTAAAGAGTTACAAAGTTTTAGCCTGGATTATTTTCTCAAAGAAATATTTTCTGAAACTTGCTGCATCAATCATTGTTATGCAGGTTGGCCACTCATAACGTTTGGAACATGCAGCATGAGCATACATAAGATTATACACAGAGCTGACAACAATACAAGGAGATCTCTACCCCCCAACACAAGTAATGTAACTAATTTTTCCTTGAGATCCATGAAGTTAGATGGCATTTTCAAGACAAATACCGTTCTTCAGTATTTGGAGAGCATAATGTGACAAGAAAAATATTACTTTAATGCGTCTCTTGGTATAGTTCACCACATGGAAAAAATAACTGAATTTTTTTCAAGTGAAACAAAATGCAACACAAAACTGGTAAGGAAATACTTTCTTGGTCAGCAATACCTAAGACTGAAACAGCGATTCAGCAGGACAGCAGGATATCATGAGCACCATTTGTCAACATACGTTCCAATGCCTTAATAGTTAAAACAGCAGGCTAGCAACAAGTAAACGCCACTATCCACACAGTGCTGGAACTCACTTCAGCTTCTGGCAGCAATGCTGCTTGTCTCTGCTATATGCAATGCTGAAGTCTATTCTCCCCATTTTAACAACATGGATTATGAAAAACTGCTTTTATATGCTGCTTTTTAAACCCTAATATGCTGTTTTATAACAATCACTACTACAATTTAGGCTTACTCTGTTTGGTACAGATACTACAGGTTTTTGGAATGGCAAATTGTATGTTAGGTATTCTGCATTTTTTGCTTTGTTTCCTTTTCAGTTTTGAGACAGAGTGCAGACTAACTAGTTCACCCTGTACTATACTAGTTTGCTACCATTGCAGGTATTGCAAAACTATCACTTATGCAATCTATTCCAGTCTACCTACCTATGAAAATACACAATTCTGTGAACGCATGTTGTAGTAAACTTTATTACGTGAGTATTTTCAGAAACTAATAGCGAAAGTCTGCAAATATAAGATCTAAAATGTATTTGAAAGAATATCAAGGAGTGCTCTCGCTGTGTTTTCCCAATTACATTATGAGAAGCACTGGCTAAAAAGCATTTAGTAAAGAAAAACAAAGCAGCATAGATCTCTTTTCTAAAGCAATGATACATACTGTATTTTCCTCATCTGTTTCATTTTCCTTATTAGAATCTGTAAGATAATCAGTGTTTTCTTCCTCCTCTTCTTCGCCTTCCTCTTCCTCATTGTCAGAGCCCTCCTGAAATATTTAATGTTTATTATTTGAGAATAAATTTTAACTGTTTTTAAGACAAAAAGTTAAGACTTATTCATCAGTTGCTTTCTGAGGAATACAAGGCTTTATATAACTGATTCTACTCAATCTTCATTGACACAGTGGTGTCCATTTCCAGAGATAAAAGCACACCAACATATATTTAACTTAGAGGAAAACAAAGGAACCCACTTGCATTCGGTTCCTCTCACAGTTTCGGCATCCTTCCCAATCTACTTTCATCTGAATTTGTTTAGTTTAGTCCTAGTGTTTGATTTTTTTTATTTCTCAGCAAGTCTACAGTTCGATCTCAGCTACATTTACTTTGCATTTTCATGAATATACAGTAAAATAAAGTTGGAAAGTTTCATTTACACATTAGCTGTGTCAATGGGAATTCTTGTTTCATTTTTTTTCTTCTTCTTCCAATTATTTATTACTGCGATGGTCTTTAAACACTGGAACAGATTGCCTAGAGTTTGAGAGTACCCATCTTCAGAGAAAACTGAACGGGATGTTGTATTGGGCAACCAGCTGTAGGCGAGCATGCTTTGAGGAAGGGTAGTTGGACAAGATCTCCAGAGGTCCTTTTTCCTGCTCTCCAACAAACATTTTTGATTCTAATGATATTATTAATCTGTGGGCAAAACCACAAAACCAGCTAAACTTCATAAACTTCAAAGCTGAGAGTCATCAACTGGAAGACAGCTTATTAGTAAACCAAATCAACCCAAACACAGGAGAAAAAGTGTTGCCTATTTCCTTGATAAATTCATTTCATCATAATACTAACATTATCATGTCAACTTTGCTGTGTCATAGTGACAAGTTAGAATTTTTATGTACATGTCTGCTTTTTTATTAGCTACACACTTTTGATTCAAAAGATTACTGGCACAGTAAACAAGGAAGGTCATTACTCTCTATAAATCTTATTTATTCACATTATGTTGGCGCACTCCGAACACCTGTTATTTTTACTACATGACTGCTTTGTCATCCAGTCAATACATTTGCTTCTACAACAGATAAAGACAATGATCTGAGTGTATTTTCATGCCAAAATACCAGAGGCACCTTTCTGCTGAAAAGCAGCACACAGTGAGTAAAACTGACAGTTCAAGTTTCTACCAATTTCTCTGGAATCTCAGACACGCTGCGTTCCAATTTCTGTTTATAGAAAAAAGGGACAGAGATACCCTCAGTGTACTGACTTGATTGCGCATGCTCATATTTCACCAGCTAACTTGTGACATATAAGGGCTTCAGAAAGAATCAAAATAAAAGTATCAAAATTGAGTTTTTGTTTGTTTGTTTGTTTTTAATACACAAGACAAGGTAAATCATAAGTTCACCTCTTCTTCTGGCTCATTGACTTCACTTTCATTTCCAGATTGTTCCTCTGTTTCTGCTCCACCTTCTTCTTCTTCTTCATCCTCTTCCAGATTCTCTCCTTCTGTAATGTTATCTTTGGAATCCTTGTCATTCACAAGCCCTGCAATTTGAAGAAACAATTAGAACGCTGCAAAAAAAATGAAACTATTGCAGCTGCATTAAAGTATAAGACCTTCAAGCCATTCTAGTTAACTCTGTGTGCAAGGAATGAAGTGCAACTACCTAAGCCTCTGCTTTTTTTCCAGGAAGATGTCATTCAACATCATATTCCCTACTTACACCATTCCTACAGCAGTGAAAAGTTTTTAGCTCCTCTCAGTGCTTTGGTGCGCAATTCAGCAATAAATTTTTACTAGAATAGTTTCCAGAGAAAATACTCAAGGATTGAGCACAGTTCTGATATTTAGGGAGAAAAAATAAAGATTTTTTAGAAAACAACTATGGCAAAAATTAAGCCATCCACTGCAAAACAGAACAAACTTTAAACGGTTGTATGAGATAAAGCAGTACGTGCTAATTTTTTTCCCCCCACATTAACCTACAAAGCCACTAAATCTGCCAGAGGACCACAGCTCGATCAACCACAAAGTGATGCTGATGTCAGCCTTCCAGAACACAGTAAATCTGTTTTTCTAAGGAGTCAATACAGTTGCCATACAGTTTAGCATTCATACTTTGAAATCTTACTAATCACACACTTAGGGTTGACTGTTAGCTTTCTGGACAGCAAATGAACACATCACATCTGTGCTTGGGGCATTCCTCATTCATTCTCTGCCACACACATGGAACAAATGCAGCAGTATGCAGTTCTTAACCAGAGTCTGGATTCTGAATAGACAAGTAGATTGGGGCATACCAGAGCTGTTTGTTTTGCTCCGCTTCCAACTGCTTTTAAGGATTTCAATACTCATATACACACAGCCTGGTCTCTTCACGAGATCTCAAAAGGCAACAGCTAAGATCACAAAGAGCAGCCTAAGGAAGAAGTGAATCTTTGCAGATATGCTTCAATGCAACAAAATGATGTGTGTACATGGCAGATAGTTAAGACTTCAGTTTTGTGTGAACACATACACAAAACCTTTTTTCACATTCCAGAGGTTTCAAAGCACTATTTTGTCCTTTTTATAAATACTGTGCCCTTCAAAATCTGTGCTGCTCCATAACTATGCAAGAGGTTCTTCTGAATCATTCTTATTACAAAAAGAAATTAAAAAAAATCACCAGAGTGGTACAGGAAGTGGTCAAACCCCAACTCAAGGTCTGTATGCAACGCAGTGCCCCACTTCTCTGTCTGGAGGTACGCTCGAGATTGAAAAAATGCCAAGTATGCTGTGATCTTTAGCACAACATGCTCTTGGTACTATTGTTCATGGGCCAATGAATTGTGGAAACAAACAGCTCGTAAACTGTAGTTTTAGTATAGCTCTTACTAAGGTAAGAAAAAACCCTAGATTCCTGAAGATGTGTTCATATCTATCACCACAGCCTTCACAGACCAGAAAGGTAGATGACAACCATCCTGAGACCAACATCAAACAGTCCTAATAGCAGAACTTGGAACTATCCCACCTTATACAGAAGTTTATCAGCAAGTAAGTAGTATCACAAAACCAGCACATTTCAGTAGGAAGAGAGCGGGGGAAAGTCCCTCTTTAAAAGGCTGGACTGTTGATGAGTTTTGCTGGTGCCAGAACAAACACAATAAAATGTTGTTCTCCAGTACTGGCTCATACTCAATGAACAAATCCCCCCAAACACACTTAACTACACTGAATTCAACTGTTACAGCCACAGCAACTCAGAGAACAAAAGTTCTTATGATTTGTACAAAGGAATTCCTGAGTGCTTTGCAAAAGAATATTACAATTCGTGCAGTGAATGAAGTTACTTCTTACTTATCATATGGAGAGCATAAAACTGAGTAATTTAGATCATACCATAACAAAATTTCTGTGTTTCAGTTACTACATAGACAATTTTAAGGCATGTTAATTAAACAAGCAGCATATTAAAGACAGACATGCATCTTAAAATAAAAGTTGCAATGTATTTACCTAGGAATTACACAACTCATTCCATTGGATTAAAGGATATTCTGAAAATTTAACTTGCCTACCCACATGAAATGCTTACAAGGCTATAATTAACATATAAAATTTAAATATAAAAGCTTGTCATGAAGAAGCTGGTCTTCAAATAAAAACTGAAGATTAAAAAACAACTCTATATAATGAGAAATGAGCATAGTAGTTTCCAGTAACTAATAGGAAAGGCCAGGTATAAAATGTGTTAAAGTTAACATGATGACAATAATTTTAGAGAAATACTAACCAGTTTTCTTTTGGCCAGCTGAGCTGTTATGCAAGCCTGGCATTTTTTCCTGAAACGAAGTGATTTTAAACAAATACATGGAACATTTAAAAATACACATCCCTGTACTCTGAACAGGAACTAAAGGCTAGCATTCAACTTAGCTGACAGATACTTCAAGGAAAAAAAGTTTAATCATCCAATCAAAGTAAGTCATCCTTTGGTCTCTACTGAAATGTAAACCCATCTAAAATTAATTCCAAAAGAAATTTAAGGATTAAAGTACCTGACAGCATTTGGAAAGCAACACCTCTATTCTACTGCTACCTTACACTAGTGATTACTTTGACAACAGCAGCTTTACTCAAGTCCAGACTTGGGAACAACAGATGCAAGCAACCAACCTACCAGAATGGCTGAATTGGCCTTTGTCAGGGCTCACCAACCAACACGCTACAGTAACAGTGTGCAGATACTCCCTGCTTTTTGTATTAGATAATATAATCATATACACTTGAGTGGTTCCATAGTTTTTCGTTTTTAAATACTCCAGTGTATAAGAGTTAAGGAGATTATATGATCTCAAGGGAAATGACAAAAATACAAATAACGTACAAGAACTTTTATCAGGATAACAAAAACATCATATAATGAGAACAACAATACTTACCCATCGTCATTGTGACAACAGTAACCTTAAGAAATATACAATTCCTAATGTTCACTGTCTTACCTAGTTTTATTAAGAATTCTCGTTCCAAGTCCTGCACCTGTCTGATAGCTTCTTCCAGAGAACTGCAGAGCTTTATCTTTGGTCTGAGGAGTTCCAGTGTATCACTAATCATATAGTCAATGTCTATAGGAAATGGGTGATCTTTCGTCCAGACATCCAGACTTTTCTTCCACCAAACATACCGCTAGAATACAAAATATTCAATTAAGTTGTATATACACTAGCATTTATAAGCTACTTCACTTAGTAAGATCATAATACCTAGTCACTACTCTATTTCATACAACTAGATATTTTGCTATCACTAAATTATGATTGACAATGCTGGGCATCACAAACATTAAGGATATTCTTATTTCATTATAATGACTCTTAAAAGTATGAAAACTGAGCACAGAAAGCACTGGTAAAGGAGGTGCCTTCTAAAGGCAGATTACTATTTCTTCTGAAGAAATGAGGGCTTAGCAACTGTCCAGCTGCTGAATTCTTCCTATGTCTATTTTGAAGACAATTTATTTCCCCCAAAGCATATTATGGAGGGGAGGGTGCAGTAAATATTACAAAAAGGTTTAAGATAATGGCTACCATCAAGTCATTTATCATCCAGCTCACTTTATAAAAAATTAGTACATAAGTTGCAATAGAAATGTAAAAATTAAATCTGACTCAAGAAAGAGAATCTCACAGCTGAATCTGAAAACAAAGGGAATGCCAAAATTGTGCCTGAAAATGAAGGAGTAATAGCAACTTTATTGAAAAGGTGACAGTCAAACGAACATCTGTTGAAATCATATAAGAAATACAGTGATTCCTTCACTTATTTGGGGTTTAAAATACATCTGATATACAGACAAAGGATTTGTATCCTTAAAGAAGGAAAAAACACATTACATTATTAACTTGAATATTCTTGTTTTAGTATAATTAAAAGAAGAAAGCTGAAAGAAATCAAGTCCAAATGCTTGTAGCATTAGCTGTATAGACTGGAACTCCTCATCTTCCCAAGGGAATGTATTCTGGTGTTTGAAACTCCTGTTATGACAGCTTTTTCCCCTTAAATCCAGTCAGAATTCTCCTTTCTGTGCCTTGTTGCCATTACCTCTCATTCTCTCTCCCTGTGCATTCCTTCTTCACTAGCTCTATTAGACAGCTGAAGATAGCAATCTGATCGCTTCCTGTTTAACCTCCCCCTCCGAACTGAGCACATTCACAAGGGAATCACAAGCCTCCTGATCAATTTGGTGACCTTCCAATAGATTCAGCTCAGTTCTAAGGCTCTCATCTACCCGGAAACCCTCAGCTGGATAAAAACATTTTAAATGTGGCCTCAAGACCAAGCCAAAGGAAAAAATAAAATTACTTTCTTCAACCTGCTGGTTATACTCCTGCCAAGGCAACATAGTGATGAAATTCAACAGTATACTGTCACATAGTCACATAGAGCTACACCATGCCATCTGCAAGACCTGATACTTACCTCCACTGTATTTCATAGGGTTTCTGTAAGGCCATTTTTCCACTCACTGAGACTCTCTAAATGACAGACCTAAACCTTCAGTGAATTAACTGCTAGGCCAGACCATTGGAACAAAAGTAACATCTATGTATGGACATACACTGTTCTTTAAAATAAAACAGTCACTAGGCAGAAAGGACTGGAAAAACTAGAGAACAATCAAGAGAAATAAGTAACAGGCTGAGCCATTAAAGAAATCTATGGAACAAAAGTTTATAATACCTGAAAGTATACAAGGAAGCAATCAAGTTTTCGTTTGCTGGATCCTCTGTCAAAATATTGCCCACAGGTATCAAGGATTGTACATACAAGTCTGATTCTGAAAAGATGCTCTGGAGGATCCAATGGACTAGGACTACCATCAGGGTTCACACCAAATGATGTGAATGAATACAGAGTTCGAAATATTACAGCTGATTCCACCATTCGGTAATTGTAAAGCTCCCCCAGAAACTTGGCACTGCTGATCCGCCGCTGGTTAAACTTTGGCTGGTTAACCTTTA
>PPHD01006476.1:5873-24486 GCA_002909625.1 Bambusicola thoracicus
CTTCCCCCCCCCCCCCTCCCCCCACTGTTCTGCACATTCTGCAAGTTTCCACTGGCAAATGAAGTGTTTGACTTTGGGCCTTCCAATCACACTATTCAGAGAATTAATGTTGACACCGGGTGATAAGATGGGGGAACATGGATACAAGGCTGCTGACTAGGCAGCTTATGGAGCCTGCAGCTCCTGGTGGTGGCCTGACTTACCAGGTTACTGTGGGCAGCAGCAAACATTTTGGTTTCACAACAGAAAGGTGGGAAGAGCTTCAGGGATCTAGATCGAAAGCACTCAAACTCAACTAAGTGGGCCATTCTCCTGTAGAAGTGTGACCATTTCTGATTCTCCATTTGCTTAACTACTCAGATTTCAGGAGGAGATTTGACTCCCACTGGCAGCTTGATCCCTTGTTGCAGAAACTTCTCATTTTTGTTTAGAAACTTTCAGACACTGTCTGGTATGTCAGCCAGTTGCAAAGACAGTCTTACTGCTCTTACATTTTTTTTCTCTTGATCCTCTGACATGCTGTGTATAAGGTAACATGTGTCATAACCTTCTCAGAAATCAAACAGATCCAATTTTCTCAGTGACTTCACTAATTATCTTTTATCCCCCTTATCATTTTGATGATTCTTGCAGGAGAAGATACAAGTAAGGTAGCATGTACCATCAGAGGTTAAACAACTGTGCACATATCTGTCTCAACAATTTCTCAACAGCTGACATGACCTTGAGCCCTCTCCACACAAGTGGGGCAGTCTCTTCTATCAAGAAGCCCATAGACATGCATGCAATTCCATAGTTAAGGGGCCTCATTAGATTTTTTGGTGTTAACTGGGTTTCCTTTTAAGTTCATTGTCTCTGGAATTGAAGGCCCATATATGTCTGCATCAAGCAGACAAAACTCTGCTGATCTTGCTGGAGGGCAAACTGCTTGCTTTGCTGTACTTTCACACATTGTATCCAATGCTGGAATTAATTCTGGCTGCTTTCAGAGGTACTTAACTTTTTTTTAGCCTGAGGATTTTTTTTTTTTTTAATCGGAGGATTAGCTGATAATGAGATTGCATTGATAACAAGAAAGGCTTTTTGCCTTTCCTTGAAAGAAGTACCACAGCTGTCAATAGTTTCATGTGCAACCAGGTCTCCAAGCTCCCACAAGTTCTTGTTGGAGGATTAGATCTCTCCATTTTCTTCTTTAGATGACGAGTAATTTTGTTTCTAGGTGCAAAGTTAGGTACAACCATCCCTGTACTTGTACAAACGCATTTGACTCAGATATACGTGATACGCAATAAAGAAAAGAATGAAAAAATCAGGTAAGGTAAAAGAAAATCAGATGCAAGCACTATAGTGCAGAGAGGGAAAAGCTGTCTGAAGAAGGCCTGAACAGTGCTGTTTTTAACAGTGAGACCTTTTCCTGCATGCTTCACCATAGCTGTTGCCTTTAATAACCCTGCTGCCTCCAAAGAGAGTGTTGTGAAAAGCGTGTGTCCCACAGTGTGCCTGCTGATGGTCTGCACACAATGATCTGAAGGTGCTGGCTCCTTCTCCTTCTTTCCACTTCTGTGTCTAAAAATACACCCCACAGCTTCCTAAAATTATTTTTTCCATGGAAGCAAAGGCTGTTTGATAAGCAATTACATTCATGACCATGAACTAGAGGGAACACGGACCATGAAACAATGGGAAGTTGGCCCGTGCAAGGCAGGGTGCCTGCTCTGTGTGTCTGCAGTTGCAGACTGTGCCAAGTTGGGGCTGTGCCAAGCTGCTCATCCAAAAGCTCACCTTCAGGTTGTTCCTCTTCCAAACAGTATTGCACATTGTGAATGAGTTTGAGAAATTCAACCATAAAATTACACCTTTTTTAAACTATTTCAGCTTCTGTTGGGATGTTCACCAGACCCTTCTGGCTGATCTTTCCTGGAACATCTGAGGAACTACTTTCCCAAACCCTGTCAGGTTTCTGCATCCAGCTGCCCAGGACCACACCTGGGGAGAGGGAATGGTGTGTATCTCTCCTGGCAGCTGTCAGTGCCTTGGCCAGAAACCTCGATTACAACTGTTTGTAAGAGTTGAAAGAACAGCAAAACTTGGAGGCTAAAATTGCTTTTTTTTCTTTCTTTTTTTTTTTTTTTTCCCGCTAAATCAGTAAAGAAAGAAAGAAATTAATGAAAAATGGTCTTAGGTGCTGAGGTGCTTTTCAAGGACTGTGTTCGGGCTAGACCGTGCCCAGCGGCCCCCCAGTCGAGGGAGTGGCAGGACTCCACCTGAGGACGGGTGCTGCTTGTGCGGCGCTGCAGTACTGCCCCACGCCTCGACTGCGCTTCTGCGCAGCGGGGGATTTCCTTACGCTAAAAGCCCACCGAGGCACGGAGGCCACTCCCGTCCCCCGCCGCCCTCCCGGCCCGTGTCCCCCCGGCCCAGGCCACTGTGTCCCCACGGAGCGCGGGTGGCCCGGCCGTGCCCTGCCAGCTGCCCGCCCACTCTGCCCGGCAACCCGGCCACTCCATCTGCTGCTCCTCAGCGCGCCGCGCCGGCTCCGGCACAAGCCAACTTTCTCCTATTCACCCGCGCTCCCCTTTCAGCGTCCGATTGTTCTTCCTTAATGGTCTTACAAAAGCCCTGCCTGTTGCCTTTGCAGCCTCAGTGAGGCCAGCCGGGGAAAGTCTTAATCTCTTCTTCAAATTAAAGGGACTCCTCTGAATTAATAATGCTGCCAGGAATGCAATGGCTGATACAAGATGATGTATACCACTCTTCAGCCCTCGGCAGCTGTGATTAGCTGGGGCTTGAAGTGTCCTGTCACAATATTTCATTCCGCTCCCCCGCCACCCCTCCCGGCGTAGGGTTGCCACATGGCCTCTCTTGTGTGCTGCCTTTTCAAGCCTCGTGCCAATCATGCAGCAAAGGTGCCTCAGATAGGGTGACAGATGGGACTGGGGTAGTTCGAGTCGAGGCTGGGGCCCAGGGGCACTGGCTGACAGTCCCATGACCACGGGTGGCCACGGTAGGAGAGAAGTAGGGCAGAAAGAGGATCCCTGGCTCGTGGGGCACCTGCCTGGGTCTGCACTGCCTGCTCAAGATGCCAGAGCTGGGACTGGGCATGCCTCGCTGCACCCCACAGCCCAAAGAGCTGGCTAAAAGCTGTGGGACAGGAATGGGCTTTGTGCAGTGAAGAGAAGTCCCTGCAGCATACAGTTCTTCAGCTGGGTTCTCTGCAGAGGCACACCTCAGCCCTGGTGGGCCCAGCACATTTGCAGCCAGATTGGAGAAACACACACTGGTTTCAGGATGATGGGGCACCCAGGCATGGGCAGCCACAGGGTCCTATTGGCAATGAAGATGAAGGCATTTCCAGCATGGCAGGCAGCTTCCATCCATAGTTTTTTTCTTTCTCATAGCAGGAGAGAGAACTAAAATGTACAAAGGGAATAGCTATGTTTCTGTCAGTAATGTTCCCGTGTTTTCACCCTACAGTCAGCCGGACAGTGTATCTCCTGCTGGAAAGTCCCTTGCAAATGCCAACATGAGTGCAAAAAGAGCACTGCAAAATTTATTTCCATTAATATGTATTGAGAAGGAGTACCAGCAGAAAAAGGAACGCTCTAAGCTATGCAATTTCAAAGTCTGTGTCAGAGAGTATCTGTAAAAACGATGCTAGTGTCCCCTCCAGTAACAGTGGCATCATGACTGGCACCAGGACTGCCCAGGGTCTCATGCTGGCTCTGCCACAAAAGCAGGCCCCATTCCACCCTGCCCGTCACTCTTCAGGACATCAGTCAGAGGCCTGCTGCCCTCTCTGTCCCAAGCTTCCCTTTGCTGATCATGTGTGGTACATTTTCCTTAGTGAGCCGTGTGAGAAGCGGATCCCTTGGCTGTCCTGCTCTGTGTGTTTGCCCAGCTATCTGGTAGTAGAGGCCAGGGCTCCACATGGGCCTCTGAGATGTCCCCTGAGTTTCCTGGATACCTGGGCTACCTCCTTGGCAGAGGGAATAAAAATTCTCCTGAAGGTGGCATCTCTTAACACTTCTGATTACTGTTCCTCCTCCATGAACCCCACAGAGCTTTAAACCACAGACACAGGACTACCGGCTCTATTTTGCAGATAGGGAAAATGAAGTCATGGCAGATCAAGTGCTACGGCCAACGCCTGGGCACGAGTTTCCTAAACTCTTATGATTCTTAAAGTTTTATACATTTTCTTCGAATTTAGTGCCTAATATTATTATTTCAAGACACCTGCTTTTGACTTGTTGTCACTTCCTGACTGTGCCTTTGGTGGCTTTGCACTGGAGTAAGCCAGAACTGTGTCTGTATGCATCTAACTGAAAGCAAAATAAATGATCCCTTTGCGATTTCTCTGAGCACTTGCAGGAAAACTGACTGCATCCAAATGATAGGTGTTGACACACCCACCCAAAGCAAATTGCTGTGTTTTGAAGAGTCTGGGGGTTCTCATGATTGCAAGGTCATTAGGATCCCTGAGGTGTCTGTATGTGTGCAGGTCTCTCTGCTGTTGCACCTCTGTCAGTTAAGTCCACTGCTTTCTTCAGATTTGCTCATCTTGGAAGCACAGACATACCGCGGTGTCAGCTCTGCTTGCAGTACCAGCACGTGGCCTCCACCCAGCATGCAAATACATGGATCAGCTCTGCCTCTCGGCCAGGTGCTACTGCAGGCAGCCCAAGTCCTGCAGAGCAGCTGGCAGGTGCTGAGCATGGGGCAGGTGTGCCGTGTGCCATATGGCCTGCTCAGTGTAGTGTTTCTGTTAACTACTTTAAATTACAGGCCAGATGAGATAAAGCAAGTAAAAACATGTGCTTGCAGCAAACTGGGACATACACACAAATAATGCAGAAGTTGTTGCTTATAACAAAATGAGAGAAGTGAAGAAAATGCAGTTGCCTACTTGACTGTGAGAATGTTACGGTGGGTTGAGAGGGAGATTTGTTTGTTCCATTGCCTAGAGAGAAAAGTATGCAATGGGCTGCTGCAAGAGCAACAGATGAAACTGTCGCTTTCTAAGTCTTAGTCTTTGGGAACAACTGCATGTGGAAATCAATCAAATTTCCACTTTATGATTAGCCGGAAGGCTGGAGAAACAAATACTGCATGCTGCAAAAAAAGTCTGCATGGGAAAGGGAAATGAAACAGTTTTAAATGTATGAGGTTTTTGCGCATCCTCACCACAAGATGTGAATTTGCAAAGTGAATTTCCTTGAGAACCTCTTCTGTATCCCAGCAGAGTGTCCTAGCTAACATGGACCAAAGAGATTTGAGATTTGTGCAAAGCTGCATGCACCATGTACAAGTGAAGAGGAATGCGTATTTATATGACTAATTGGAGTCATACTAAACAGTGAGCAAACCTACTTGAGGCAATGCACTGGCAAATGACTGTGATGTGCTATTTATAATTTGTGTGCATGCTCACCATTGTTAGAAGTGCTAATTTGTCATGTAAATGTGCATATGTTTGCATAGATACAATTATGTCTTGCCCTGAATGACCACCTTTTTCTTCATAATGATGTGAAATGATTGCACATCTGTGTTGCCTGATGGACAGCCCAGCTACATGCATTCATGTCTATCCCTGCTGGTCTTTTCCTACACTGTGGGCTGCTTAGGCTGTTCTCTTTCCAGGACAACACTTCCCAGTGGCTGTTGTGCAATGGAGGGCCATGCATGAACCATGCGCTGGACTCTTGGAGGCTGCTGCCTTTCGTACTGCTAATTTTGCTGGGAATTGTTTTGGTAGTGAAGGTACAAGGCAGTCATCTGAGGAGCCCTGCCTTCTGACCTGGGAGCTCTGTTCCTCAGCCAGCCAAAGCCCAGGCTGGTGTGTGTGTGGGGGGCAGTGGTGGGGGAAGTAGGGGGGTGTATTTCAGACCATGTGCTATCAACTGTGGTCAGAGGTGCATGGATGTGGATTCTAATTCTCTTTACCCGATGCTGCTCCCTCCTCACCGGGTACAGACAGGCTGCAGGCCCCAGTGGACAGCTGTGCATTGTGTGTATTGCTAACAGCTGCCTTTTCCATGGGGGACATTAAAAGATTAGGGGGATGTGGGCACGTGCTCGCTTCTGGAGAAGAAGACAATGCTTGATTTAGGACGGAACTTGTCTGCGACGGCCGACAAAGGAGGGAGGCTGGAGCGAGGCAGGGGTCAGTGGAGCTCTTGCTCAGGGGGAGACAAAGGCAAGAGAGGAAGGAAAAGAGGAGGAGAAGCGAGAAGCGGCTGCAGCGTGCTCTGAAAAGGCCGCCGCGGTCTTGCAACAGCTGCTCCTGCACAAGAAATTTGAGACGGTCTTTTCACAAACACAACGGCTGTCAGAAGAATAGGGAGGCCACACTTCGCCAGAATGAGTCGTTTGCAATTGAAAAGGGGAACTGAGAGCTCCCAGTGCTTTCAAAGGTCTGCATCTACAGCACTGTGAAATGATTAGTCAAAGTACATCGTGGAACAGGAGGAAAGTGTGCCGCAGACCATAGGGGGAAGTAAATCCTTGCGCTGCTGTTAAAAGTTGATGCAGCAGACATTCTCTGTATTATGTGGCACAGAAGAAAGCATCCACGTACGCATGCATGCACGTATACAGTTATCGTGGTGTGTTGCTTGTCTGCCAAGCAGTGTTGGTACAGTTGGAGCTGTTTGTTTGAAATAACGATGAGGTGCACCTGCTTGGGAAATGACAAGTTTGCTCTCTTCAGAAGTCAAGGATCCACAAAAAGTATGGTCATCATCTGCCTTCTTCTGCAATTACTGCCCCAGATACTGTGGTGAAATTCCCACTAGGGAGGGCTGCTTGTGGGTATCTTGATGCAGCCATCCTGGGAGAAGCATCCCCAGGGACTGCCAGCCTCACTGTATGTGCATCTGCCAATTTGTACTGGTTACCACCAAGCTCCTCTTCTGTGCTACTTTCAAATAGGATGGTGCCTGAATGTCACTTTTAAACCTGCTAGTAGATACCTGCCAATGTTCAGAGGATGGTGGTGCAAGTCTTTCTTAGATAGGTCTTTGCAGTGACATTAAAGCTTTTTGCAAAAGAGCTAGCAGGTTTGCACAATTTAATGGCAGAACTCCTACCTCATCTGACTTTGAGATGGATCATATAATGATCAAAGAGTGATTTAACTGAAGCAGATCAAGTTGTATAGAAAATAGAGGAATTTCAGGAATGTAGGCCAAACAGAGAAAGTACAAAATATTAATAACTAATTAATAGTTTATAATTTGAAGATGACTTTGAAATCAACAAGAACAGTAGAAAAAATACCAGAATAGAGCTGGTTGACAATAGCCCTTTAATCACTGATGCAGCCTCAAACAACAGCGGCGATTTGACTGACAAAGTCTATGGCATATGGAGTACAAAAAGGTGGCTGATCTGGGGCAGGATTCTGCTTTGTGGCCCACCTTGATGGGCTGGTTGCTGGTAGGTGGGTTGTGTCATGTACAGGGGAAGGTTTGGGATCCTTGGAGAGTCCACCCTAGTTTGTCTGCTTTCTTTTGGTTGGACGTGGGGTGAGATAGAGATGTATGTGGGCTGGGTTTTGCTAGATGGATCTCACTCACATAAAATGCTCTTTTTGTGGTGAATGTTGGGTTATCACTAGTGTGATGTAGTGTGGCACCTGCCAAGTAGATGTCTTTGTAGTCATCATCTGGAACAGGATTCCAGCCTTGGCTAGAATAAATGGAAAATATGGGCAATGATTCTGTATACCACCTTGAAAAATCCAGGTAGCCAGTTGAAAAATGTCTTTTTCTTTTTTTTCCCCATGGGATTACTGGTAATTTTTTCTTATTAAATTAAGCTGTTAGTTGTATTTAATTTTATTAGTTTTATTTAATTAATTATTGTATTAATGCCATTAACTATGATTATTTAGCAGTATTATTAACTTTATTTTTTTTTTCATAAAACTGTTAGCTTTATTTACAGCATACATTTACACCACTGTATTTGCACTGTAGATTTTTTTCCTTTTTTCTCTGACAAGATTTTGTGAACTCAGTGGAAAAATATACATTTGTTTTCACTCAAATTATGACTTTCTTTCCTAAACGATTTTGAACTCATTTGAATGTAAAAAATAGGATTTATACTAACATATCAGAGGAATTGTATTCTACCTATAGCATTTTGCTGTCCTTCCCAGTATATGAAGACAGCAATTTGGGGTGATAAAATCATATAGGAGAGTGTCTGCAAAACAGAATACAGAGTATTGAGAAAATGTGCTAAGGATTAAAAAGTGATGCACTGGGAACCATTGGTAATGTAAGGACTGATATTTTGATCTTGTTTGGACAAGAGACACAAGAATGCCTGTTGATAATTAAGTAGAACAGGTTTCACTTTGGCAGAACAGAAAACTACAGCTGGTGTGGCACCATGGATACTGGCAGAAACAATTCAACGCAAAACAGGTGTAAAGTCATACACTCGGCCATAGCCATTCTACAGTACAACTTGAATCACTCTTGGGCATACAAACCAGGTGTCAAATTAATCTTTGATAGTTTGCCAAAATCACAAGTATGTTGGATTGCTGTTACAGGGAATAAAAGTGTATAATCTAGTTCCAAATGTTTAAAACAAACAAACAAAAAAGTTGAAGACATTTTAGTAGTTTGAGATATTACAAAGTTAATCTTCATGGTGTTAACCTAATAAAATACTGAAATTATATGCAATGTGGGAGTCCTGCCAAGCCAGCACTGGTTGTGTGCTATCCCTGGTGTCTGCAGGCTCACGCTGGCTCATGTGGCAGCCTGCTCCAAGTACAGACAGGGAGGCAACCAAAGCCTTGAAGCTGTGACCAGTTTCCTTCAAAGCATTCAGGACAGTGAAAAGGCATGCACAAACTCTGTGAGCTGCAGAAAGGAACTGCATACTGTGTCTTGTGAAAATGATACGATTTACAAATGAATGTCAAAAAACATGGCTCACTTAACCCCAGCTTGTTCTGATCTGAAGTGTTCCTGGCATTTATGAGGTCTCTTTCTCACTGTTCAGGGGGTAAAAAGTGGTAGTATGACTGTTTCTAAACAAGGAGAGTAAGTGGCAATATCAGCTGGTAAAGCATCACTCCTCACTTCTCACTAACTGGATGTTATGACACAGTATCATTCATGCTGAAGATCTGAAACTATTCCCTTTGTACACTGAGGTGGGGCAGGAAACATAAACCCAAAGTGAAGAATTTCGGAACAATTTGCTTTTGAAACTGGAAGTGACTGACTGCTCTGTGCTTCAGAGCTGTTAGTGTGTAGCATGTCAAGTTGGACCCTTGATACCAATAGCCTGTATTTTGCAGAGAGAGAAGGTGAGAAGTGAAAAATGGAGATTAATTTGTTAGTGCTCTGGAATCAGTGACTGCTTTTTGAAGTAATAAGAATAACCAAAAAACGAGATTTCAAGTTTGGGATTGGAACTGAGGCACACACTGTGCAGCTAGGTTTTGCTGCTCATAGCCAGAAGAGTCTTTAGTTATTTAATTCTTTTTGAAATATGATAGTCTTAGGTCTCCGTATCCCTTCTTTGATTTGCTCCCAGGGTTGACTGTCATCTTGTGATGATATGAAACAGATCCTCTGTTCTGATGCCTTCAAATGTACTGTTGAGTCTGGAACTTAGCTTTTATTTTTCCATCTACAGATATATTCAAATTCTTTATGCATATTAACTTCAGATTTTAGAAGTCTGAGCTGAAAGCTGCAATCACCATAAAATTTTCCCTGTTTATGCTAGTACATGGGAAAGGTAGGGAAGACTTTGTTTAATGTGAAGTTAATTGTCTGGGGAACTGGGTTTACTTATTACTAGATGTCATTGTTGCATTACTATTACAAAAAGCCAAAGTCCTAGTAATTAAGATCAGGCAGTTCTTTACAGTGTGCTGCAGAGACAGCAGCAATCATCAGTGACATTTGCAAATTGTGGCACTGTGATCTCCTTGCACAAAAGGCACAGCTGCCTGCAGATAACATCAGTTCAACAGTGACAGTGTCCCATTTGTTTTCCCACTGTCACTCGCTGTCTTTATTTGGGGGGCAGGGGGTGGATATCAGCTAGCCCCATCTGCTCAGATTCTAGGGCTGGTCTTTGGGGAGGTGCAGCTCACTAGGCTGAGCACTGAGGCACTTGTTAGTGGCAGAAATCCTTTGAGGGGATGATCCCAGAGGTAAGAGGAAAAGTGAAATTATGGCTATCAAGAAGGTCTGTGGGAAAAGAAATTGCACTAACATGCACAGTTTTTTCATGGGTATCCTACTGATTCACATTATTCATACTTGTGAATGTTTGTAGTCCTGGGTTCAGTGTTTTCTAGGCTTTAAACATGATATTCCTCAGCTGTGTCTGCTGTGATAGTGAGAAGCCCCTTCATGAGTGGTCCTCTCTGGCTTTTTTGTCTCAATAGATATCACGTAGTGTGATGGTGTGCATCGTTATGCAGACCTTCCCCAGGAACTATGTGAGTAGTTATGCTGGCCACATCTGCACAGATAGTTACATGCTACGCATTTTCTTTCCAGTTCAAGGATAACATGGAAAGTCAGAAAGGATGACTATGTCAGGAAATGCAGGCTGGAATTTGTGTGATGTTGGCAGAAAAAACTGTTCTGTTCTCTAGCTGGACTTGTGCATGTTTGGGATGGCATGCTGTGCAGCAGGGGCTGTTGTGACAAGCAAGCAGCAAGTGACCCAAACAGTCCCTGCAGAACAGAGTTCCAGTTTCACCAATGAGCTGGCTTGATGCTACATTGCCCAGTATAGGCAACAAAAGAGCGTGCAAGAGGGCAGGCAGACAACAAGGCTTTTTATCTGAAGTGTAATTATGGATGCATGGCCACATGCAATGAATGGCACCCGCCTGGTGTCCATCCTGTGGCAGGGGGGAACAGATGGAAAGTGGGGATCCTGGGGACAGCTGTGCACGTTCCACTGCACTGAGTCTGCTGGGTTCTGGGAAGCCACACATTACTTGACATAAAATGCTACAGTGAATGTTAACATTGGTAGGATTTTCTTCCAGTGTCAGGAGGCCAGACCAGGATCTGGGGTCAGTGTAGGCAATTGTGGGTGTCAAAAGGGAGCAGAGGCATGGGGCAGGCTGGCAGGAAAGGCAGTGCTGCACTGTAGGCTATGCCAGGTACTGAGGGCTACATGGGATGGTATCTTGTGCTCTGAACATGCTGCACCCATAATCCTTTCTCAGTGTCTCTGGAGAAACCCTGGTGATGCAGTTTCAGTGGAAACTAGCTAACTGAATGGTATGGCTGTGTTAAACACTGTTACATGCGTAGCACCTGCTTGAACATGCCACAGGTTGCACTGCCTGTCTCTGCTCAACCATGGTGTATGAGAGCTGTTGAGTCATGGCCTGAACCACTGATTGATCACCTGTGGAGAGGACTGGGTCAGCCCTGGGAGCACAGGTGAAGGCAATTCACCTGTGTGCCCGGAAGGGATGGAGCTTGGCTCCACCTCTCTTAGGCCCCATTTTAGGAGTGACTGCTACTGTGGAAGGATCTCTGGTTTGGAGTCCCTTCCTTGTGGAGTTTTTCCCCACAAGCCTAGATCTTTGGAGATGGGTGAGTATTCCTTTCTTGTTTGTCCCTTTGCTATTCCACTCCTGTGTGTTGCCTTTACTGCCGTGCTAATCTTTTTGACTGTAGCATTTAGCGAGGCAGAGAAACTAAAATGCTGAAGATGTCCTTCCTTTGGAATGTCTTCAAATGAATCAAGGGGGAGAACATTACCCCCCTAGATAAGACTATCTCTGGACGTATCCCAGGATTTCTGGGATCACCCTACTATGAACTTGCAGCTATAATTGGAAAATGGGGTCCCCTGCGCGTAACTGGAAATATTTCTTCCCTATCCTGCATAGTGGGCTATTTTCATGGATTAGACAAAGATATCTTAGTTTCGAAAGAGTGCCAGTTAACTGCATCTACCATGGCACGGCCACTATTAAATGCTTTAAATTGAGAAGAAATGACAAATAGTATCTTTAGAAAATGAAAATTAATTATTACAATATTGGATAAAAAAATTGGTACAACAACTTGGTATACGAATGGGGAAGAAATCAAACCTAACTTTTCCAGTAAAGCAGGTCCATAACATTACATCAGGTGATACCTAGACTCCTGAATTAGTGGACCTGTTTGATTCAGAAGACAAGGCTTACAGATTGGATTTTGAAGCTCCATCTGAGATGGATCCCTTTGAGATCTACCCCATAATAACACAAAAATGAAAAAAGTACGAGGTAGACCAGCAGGGGTGCCCCCAGTCAGTGGAACCCTGCCCAACATACCATTGCACACAGGCTTATGGTCCTCCATGGAGGACCTTCAAAACTACATTTGTGGATTAGGCATGAGAGAGGCAATATATGAAGAAACATTTGAGAGCACAGACTTGGTAAAATTTTCGGCAGACATTAGAGACCTGATTTTACAACAGGCTCCTTCTCACCTTTATGGAACTTTAGTTTCCGTACTGAATCCCCTAGTGGCATCAGAGGCTATTGTCCAACAGGTTGCCCAGTTGGTAGCTGATTTGGGTGAAACAGAGCACCTAAGACCAAGGTGTAGTGTTTGGGTGGTAGAAGAAGCCAAGGTTCTCCCAGTTAAGACCTGGAAGGCTGCCCCACGGGCACCCTGATTGGGCCCCATAAGGGTGTCCAGAAAACAAATGTTAAATGATCTCATATGGGCTGGGGTTACCTTTGCTAAGATTGATAGTCAGCCTAATCATGTTTTACTACAATTATGGAAGCAACTATGAGATGATCAGGAATTTCAAAATACTGCATAAAATCAGGAGTACAAATAGTTCAACAAATGCCAATGAGAACTTGGAATTTAGAGGACTTTATAGTCCCTAATAGAAGGAAGAAGCCTCTTCATGTGACTTGGGCTATGATGCCTGAGCCATCTGAGGAAAAAGACCTGGACATAGGACAGTTTATGGTGTGACAGAGGATGTTAGTTCCCCTGTACCTAGGGCCTCCAGATGGATGTTGAGTTGACAGTTTTTTGGTCCCCAAAGAACATACAAAGGATTATGGCATTGGTTGACGTGGGTGCGGAAACATCAATTATTTATGGAGATCCAACTAAATTCAATGGGGATAGAGTGATGACTGGTGACTTCAGAGAGTGGACCATTCTAGTTACCCAGATGTGGTTGAAACTGGGGGTTGGCCATCTTCCACTCCTGGAGTATAAAGTGTCTATTGACCCAGTCCCAGATTATGTCTTAGGCATAGGCATTTGGTGGGGTCTGGTTCTCCAGACAACTGTGGGAGTGTTCAGATTTTGACAGGGGTGCATTAGCGTCCGGATGGTGCAGGCAATATTGAGAGGCCATGCAAAGCATAAGCATATTCACCTGCTGGAACTGTGTCAGATTACTAATGTGAGACAGCATAGAATCCCGGAGAGGCAAGATGAGATATGAAGGACTGTGCAGAAATTAGGAAAAATTGGAATTATAAGACCTGTACATAGCCCATATAATTCCCCCATATTGCCAGTGCGAAAGCCAAATGGAACATGGAGAATGACAGTAGATTATAGAGAATTAAATAAGGTCATGCCACCTGTTCATGTGGCTGTACCTAATATTGCCTCCCTAATGGACACATTGAGTGGGGAGATAAAAACCTACTATTGTGTCCTAGACTTGGCAAATGCATTTTTTGTTATTCCAGTTGCTAAAGAATTGCAAGACCAGTTTGCATTTACGTGGGGAGGCAGGCAGTGGACCTTTCAGGTCCTGCTACAGGGGTACATGTATTTGTCAATGTATTGCCATAACCTAGAGGCATGTGACCTCCCTAATTGGGAAAAACCTAATAATGTTAGCTTATATCATTATACTGATCTCCTGTTCACATCTGACTCACTGGCAGTGGTAGGACAGGCAGCAGATTAATTGACTACCCATCTGCAAAAAAGAGGATGGGCTATAAATCCTCTGAAGGTGCAAGGTCTGGGCCTGTCCATGAAATTCCTGAGGGTAGTTTGGTCAGGAAAGACCAGACTGGAAAGACCCAGTGCTGTCATAGATATGGTTCAGGCATTCCCAGTCTACACAACGCCAAAGCAGCTGCATGAGTTTTTAGGTATATTGGGATACTGGTGTTCCTTTATACCTCATTTAGTGCAGCTGCTGAGGCTTTGTACAGACTTATGAAAAAAGGGGCAACTATGGGACTGGGGGAGAATGGAACATGAGGCTTTCCAATAGGCAAAACTGGCAGTTAAACAAGCCCAGATATCGGGTACACTTGATCCTACCCTCCCAGACAAATTGGAAGTTCATGTCACTCAGAATGGCTTTGGCTGGGGCCTGTGGGAACACCGGAGTTCTGTTTGGACCCCCACTGGATTCGGTCTGAGGTCTGGCACGGTGCAGAGGAAAGATATAGTATGATTAAAAAACAGTTATTGGCTGCCTACTCCACATTACATGTGGTAGAGCTGATAACTCAAACAGCTGAAATCATAGTTAAGCCCACCCTGCTCATTCAGGGGTGGGTGAAAGATCTGACCCATCTTCCGAAGATGAGGGTGGTCCAAGCATAAATGGCGGCATGCTGAGATAGGCAACCCATCCAGAAGAGTAGTCTGTCTTCATCACCATTAAAAGAAGAACTTCAGAAGATCCTAGGCCCAGTGATGTATCACAGTGAGGCACCGAAGGAGACACTGGTCATTCCACCAGAGAAGAGTCCTCTTCAGGGTGGGAAATATCCCATTCCTTAAGATGCCTGGTAAGTGCATACCCAAGCATAAGGGCAACCCAAGCAATTGCAGAGCAGTAGCATACCATTTCTCCACTGAAACAATCTGGTTTGAGGAGTGGGATGATCAGAGCAGCCAATGGGCAGAATTGCAATCTGTGTGGATGGTTATAACCAAGGAACCTGGTGACAGTATCCTGAACATCTGCACAGATAGTGGGGCTGTGTACCAGGGACTCACTCTGGATAGCACAGTGGACCACCCAGAAATGGACTATCCATGCCCTGTCAGTCTGGGCCAGAGATACACGATTTGACATAGGGAATGTTGTTAATCACAGACTGTATGTGTCTACCATGTTTTTGGTCACCAACCCCTATAGTCTCTGGGAAATGATGAAGCTGAAACACTGGCTTGAGTTCAATGGACTGAAAATTCACCATCTGAGAACATTGCCCACTGGTTACATCAGATGCTGCGGCATGCTGGATGAAAGACAATGTAGGCAGCTGCTAAAGCTTGGGGACTGCCAATAAAACTATCTGACATTACCCAGGCATGCCGAGACTGTGACACTTGCTCCAAGATGAGACTGGGATCACTGTCCAAAACAACAGCCCATCCTGCTAGAGGACACAGTCCTCTCCAGCATTGGCAGGTTGATTACACTAGGCCCCTTCCTTGGTCTGAGGGGGCAAGATATGCTCTGACCTGCATCAATACTGCAAGTGCTAATGCTGGCCTATCCAGTGCCAAGAGTGAACCAGGCATATACCATCAAGGCCAATGCCAAGTTGGTGGCTGCCTACAAGACACCTCAAGTCATTGAGAGCAATCAAGGGACTCATTTTAGTGGTGCAGTGATATAACACTGGGCAGAAGAAAACAACACTGAATGGTGATTCTACCTGCTGTATAATCTGACGGGGGCAGGCCTTATCAAACTTTATGATGGTATTCTTAAGGCTGCCCTGAAGACAGACTCTCAGACCCTGAAAGGGTGGACAAAGAGACTCTATGAACCCCTGCAGGTTTCATACGCTTAGAGATGGCAGACCCACTGCCCTGAAAATGCTACAGACTACATGGGCCTCCCCACTTAGGATCTGAATCACAGGCATTGATAATTGGGTAAGATCTCAAATTGGCAGTGACCTTCTGCTCCCTGCATCTGAGAATCTAGAACCAGGTACCCATAGAAAAAAATGGCCTCAGAAAGTGCAAGTAGGACTAAGTGGTGTGGCCTACTTGCACCTTGGGGGAGATTCTTGGAGGTGGGAGGCTTGGTAGTCCCTCTGGTAATTGGTGCATGGCCTACTGACATTGTGATCAACGCTGCAGTCCTCATTGCTAAAGGGACCCTCATCGTGTCCCTGTGGCAGATCAGAACACTCCCATTAGTGTCTGATACGGTTATGCAGCTGCAGGTATCTGGCCCAAGGGTGTGGTACAGGTGGCCAGGGCATACCGCAGTGCAAGCTGAAGTGTTGATCCAGGATAGGAATACAGCCTATATCTTGCCCTAGAGGGCAGACCTTTCCCTCCTGGTACCCCTGAAACATCTCTATTACTCTCCGTGAATCTCTAGAATCACTAGAAGGAGTGAAATGCCATTGAAGCATTCCAGTGTTGCTGTGAGATCAAGCACAACACCCAGGGATGGCCTACATAGGACTGGTGGAACATAAGATGGACTGCACCAAATGACTTCATGTCTCCAGTAACACCACCAAGCACTGGCCCATGAGAGAACATGAACTTCAGCCACAAACCAATCATCAGTTGTCTTAAATTATGTCAATCTGCATCATGATAGGCAATTATATAAATGTTGTGGTGTGTTGGATCCTTGTATTAGGGAAGGCTCACCTTCCAACTGACTCCATCATTGTTTCATGCCTTGTAGGGGTGAAGTATGTGGGAACTGTTGAGTCATGGCCTGAATCACTGATTGATCACCTGTGGAGAGGACTGGGTCAGCCCTGGAAGCACAGGTGAAGGCAATTCACCTGTGTGCCGAGAAGGGGTGGAGCTTCGCTCCACTTCTCTTAGACCCATTTTAGGACTGACTGCCACTGTGGAAGGATCTCTGGTTGGAGATTCCTCCATTGTGGAGATTTTCCCCGTGAGCCTAGATCCTTGGAGATGGGTGAGCATTCCTTTCCTGTTTGTCCCTTTGCTATTCCACTCCTGTATTGCCTTTCCACCGTGTGAATCTTTCTGACTGTAACACATGGATAAGGGAAAAAACTGAGGGAACATACAGTGAACAGCAATGAGTCCATGGAAACCAAATGCCAGTTATATCATGTGCACTATTGCTGTGCATGAATGTGATAAAACATTCTGGATTTGGTAGCGTTGGGTTTTGAATGAGCTTCAGCCTCCCAAAATCCCAAACCTAGTTACTATATGACCATGTTAAAAAGCCTCTATGTGAAATCAAGATCTGAAGAACTAAATTTTTCATGTCTGTATTTCATACGTAGGCTATGTATGAGTAATTTCTGGGCACCAGGGAAAAAAGCAGGTGTATTTATTCCCAAATATAACAAATGCATATTGTTTGAGGACACTGGCAGCCGTTCTCTGAGCTACATTCATGGCATGTTTTTCTCAAGGAATGGCAAATGTGCAACCACTGTCCATTTTCAACAAGAAAAGGTAGCTGCTATGAACAGCTACAGACACAGGCTATTTCTGAGCTCTGGAGACAACGTGGGGGAAACCCACCCTCCAAGCAGTCTTCAGGTAGCAAGCTGCATTCTCTGACTGGTAGTAACAAGTGCAATATTGGTTTCTTGGTGGTTACTGTGGTGTCAGACCACCTATCATGGGTGAAGGCACAGACTGGGGAAACCCCTGACAATGTATGTGGATCATGAGGTGAACTTAAGCACTCTGCAGTTTTATCAGTGGGAGGAGAAATTCCCAAGCTGTAATGGGAAATCTTTGGCCCACAGAGTCAGTTCTGGAGATAGTGAAAGCAAAAGTATTTGAAGAGAACTCTAGAAACTCAAGGCTGATAGAAAACTGCATGCCCATTATGAGCCCTGTGAATTAGATGCTCATCGTTTCATAGAAGATGGTTATAAGTAACGTTTGGTTCCAAATAGTGGAAAGTACAGTATCTCAGCTTGAAGAGTAGTGCTGAAACATGTGACTGTCTACATGTATCCATTTAGACCTGTTGGGTCTTTTTATATTTCATACTGAATTAAGTCACATTATAATTTCTTGTAAAAACATACACGTTTTTTTCATTAATGCTTTATCTCCCAGTGCTGTGTGTTTACTGACAGCAAAAACAGTTTTACCTGGGTTCCCTGTATCACAGCCAGCTGGTGTAGTGCTCAGTGGGGTTGATCTGAGAAATGGAGAATCTTTGGTCATGGAACTCCAGGTCTCAATCAAACTGCCACTTTTCCTCATGTTTGGCTACCAGAACCTTCTACAGGTTTGTATGTCCAAAACTTGTCTTTACATTTACATATATAAAAAGTTATATGACATACTTCACTGGGGTGTACTGCTAGTATTCAGATAAAGGGAATTTTTTCTGGGGAAAAAAAGCGTCTTATTGTAGTCTGCAACTTCCAAATGGCAAGCTAATAGGCTGGGAAACACCAGACAGTTTCCATCCCTCTCTTCTGCTCCCCGGAGCCTTCTCTTCTCCGAAGTAAACAAGCCCAGTTCCCTCAACCTGTCCTCATAGGAGAGGTGCTCCAGCCCTCTGATCATCTTAGTGGCCCTCCTCTGTACCCGCTCCAAGAGCTCCATGTCCTTCCTGTACTGAGGCAGGACTCAGTACTCCAGACAGGGCCTCACAAGAGCTGAGT
>PPHD01006477.1:0-24484 GCA_002909625.1 Bambusicola thoracicus
CTAGAAGAAGAGCAGTAATTTCAGTGTGCTCCCCCCCTCCCACCATGCTTTGTTACATTACAGGCAGTGGCACTGCTTGGAATGAAACACTGCAGCTTTGAACTTGGCTTCATGTTAAACAGGACTCACTTCTGTTTGTTACACAGGAAAACATGATTTCAGATTGCTCAGGGAACATAATCACCATTCCTCTTATTTGTACAGACATAAAATAGCAGAGCAAAAATAAAAAGCACCCAGGAAATCTGTGGTGTAACTTCAAACATGTGTACGAGGATTTCCCTGCTTCCCACTATCCTGTGTAGTTGTTTTGTGATTCCCACTAATTATCTAACCGTATGTTTCTCTTTTATTTTTTAATAAATGTTTCAACACATTTCTCTGTGGCATGATAGCTTGGCTAAAATAATGCACGGTCTGATCCTGCTCCCATTTCATTTAATGCCACCATTCCCACTGATTCAGGATTAGGCTCCTGATTCAGGACTAGGCTGCTAGCAAAGCAGCCCATGCTATGTGTAGAAACAGCCATCCCTGTAAATACAGTCCGTCTAGGCTATGGACATAGTGATCTTAATTAGTAAAGAAATAATATTTTTCCATTACCTGAGTATATACAGCTAGGTAGGAAAAGCTCTGAAATACAAAAGAGGGAATAAAAAAAATGAAACATTTGCCATTGCAATTAAGGTCAGTACAGCACAATAGAGTTTCAAAATATATTAATGTTGCAGTTCTTCTTGGGAAATGGTTTTGGACCAAACCTGCTGCTCTGAAGATCACCATTAGCTCCACTTCCAGTTGACTTCCAGTTGTGTTCTCTGTAAGTACCAGAGTCCCACAGCTGTGATACAATTTTCTACAATGGATTTCTAGGAACAAAATGGTGTGCAGAGCAGCCCTGGAGGGGCGACAGCCAGCAGCACGGTACTTCATGTGACAGGTCTGGCTGCACAGCTACACCAGGGAAGGTCTGCATCACAGGGTAGATGCACAAGTCTCAATGACGAGGCATAAGTCTGGCCCTTCCTGCTAAGCCACTCAGCTGAGTGACAGGGGAGTGAGAATGATCCAGGACAACAGAGAAGCAGCAGTAGTTTGTGAAATGAGGAAGTGGCTTGCTAATGTTAACTGGTTTCACACTGCTGTGAGAGTTGACTCTCCAGGAGACATGCACCTACACTGGGGTAAGGTAAAGAGAAAAATCTCTTTTCAGTTGATCTGCGCAAGCAGAGTGAGTTCAGATTCTCAGAGTCACTGAAAGCACCAACTATTTTAGGTACATATGACCACCTCCACAGCTATAAAGGGAAAGAAGGTTAGAGATAAGAGGGACTTAATTCCCTACATTTCAGTAGTAGACGCCCTTTATTCCTACATCCAAATCTTCCACTGAGCACTGTGTTCAGCTTGTACTCAACTCCTACTGAACAATACACAGTCTGCATTAGCTTCGCTTCTGTTAGTAAATTCAAAATCATTTGGCAGATGTAATTTGTTGGACTAAGTCTATGGTATTATTTTTGTTTAGGAAATACTGGTAAAAAAAACTGCCCATGATACACATGCATATTCTCCAGAATATGAAACATCACCCTAAGCTGCTCAACTCATTGGCAGTAATATCCAGGGAGAGCCCACTTAGGCCAGCCATGAAAACTATCTGCATGAAGACACCATGATAAGGGATGAGAAGAGAAAGGCCTTTCCTGCAGTATTAACAAGTTAAAAGATGTCTGTCTGGACAATGGGTATACAGCTCTGTTCACAATTGGGGGAAGCTGCTGCTGGGTCCCCTCACTGCTTTGTGCTAAGACATCTGCCACATGTCTGTCTGCAAATAAGGGTTTTTGTGCTTACTTAGAACTGAGGTTGTTGAAATACTAATTTGATAGCGTTCAGACGTTCATAAATAGCATGGTATAAAGGATGAACAGTGAGATGAGAAATTTTGCAGATGATGCGAATTATGAAGCATTGTAAAACTAAATCTGGCCACAAAGCACTGCCGCAAGAGTTCACGATACTGAGTGACTGGGCAATAAAATGAGCAATGTCGTGCAGTGTCAACAAAAGCAGAGCACACGCAGAAACTCACTCTAACTATACTTCAACATCAGTGAGCCCTAAATATAACATCTAGTAAAGACAGCATGGAGCCCTCTGTGAATACTAGTTCAAGCCCATCAAAAGAGGCAACTAAAATCTTAAGCATTACCTGGAAAAGCAGCAGGAGCAAAATAAAACTCCACCACTCGATGCAATCATCAGTGAAACTGTGTCATGACAATAGTGGGTTTTCTGGCCTCCATAAGGGTGGAGGAGCTGAAAAGCATCCAGGATGAGGAGAGGTGGAAAACAGCTTCCATAAAGGCAAGAAATGAAGGAGGTGAGTTTCCAGAATGGAAGGGGATGATAATGGCAGGAAATACACTCAACATCTGTTTGATTATGAATGACACAGAAACAGGCAAATAGGAAATAGTTGTCTGTCGCTTCTTGTAAGAAGTAGAGGGGACCCAACAAAACATTCATGCAAGAAGACTTAAACCAACACAAGGAAGTACTTTTTCCATGCGAAGCATAATTAAATTGTGGAACTCATTGCCACAGGATGTTGCGGAGGCAAAAAGTTATAAATGGCTTGAGAAAAGGATCAAAAAAAATTCAAGGAAGATAGATCCATGGGTGGCTATTAAAACACACTGGTCTGGAGGCAGCCTCTGCTTTGGGAAGTCCATAAACCACAGACTGCCTGGAGCAAGAAGGGTACTGGGCAAGGATCGTGCCATACCTCCTCTTTGAATTTCTTCCTTTCACATCTCCTCCTGGCTATGCCAGGGGATAGGGCACTGCTTCACACAACTGTTAGGTGTGACACCAGGTCCACTTGTTCTGTTTGGGGCATGCCTCCACTTAACTCCCCTTGAATTCAAAGAAAAGAAATAAAGCAGAGAAGGGGGAAGAAACAATCCCAACCCTCCACATACTGCTAGTAGGCAGCCTGGTAGTTGTTTTATTTTCTTTAGAATGGACCTTGTGTTGCAAGTGGCAGGAAGCCATGAACCACAAAAATAAAATAATTCTAACCCTAGTGCTAAGTAAGGAAAACAAAGATGGCTCAGCAATTAGCAGCATTATATATGTTAGTACTAAGTAACAACAGATGTCAGGACTTGAGCCCTTTTGCATTCCTTGCAATCCTTTGGAAACCAAAGCCTTTTGACGTTGCTATACATTATTAGTTATTTTGGGTCTCAGAACAGCAAAAGCTCTTTGAATGTCAAAATACGTATGTTACTAGGACTGGCTGGGTCTTACCTGTGTCTATCTCACCATCCTGCATACTTCTGCTGACTTAACAGGCTAGTGTGTGCTGTAAAAGCCTGCTCTGTAAAGACATGCGCTGGCCATGAGTCATTAGCAAGCATGCAAAGCTAATTGGCAAAATACTCATAAAAGATTTTGAAGGTGGGTTAATTACAATTCATTACACTGTAAACTGTCCCCAGGCTATTGTTAAAAAATGCAGGAGTTTCAAGGTCCAGTATTTTATGATTCATTTTGCCATGCAGTGAAAAACAGACTCTATATCAAACTACATTCATTATAGTTAAGACCACAAAATCTTTATTGGTTTCCCAACATTCCCTCCTTGTTATATGAATTCATATGGACTGCACATTTCTAACAATTGGCAAGAAAGCATGAAATAAAATTTATGATATTTTCTTACCTTATACTCAGCACAGCCTTAAAAACTGCCTGTTCCAATTGCTTCACCTCCTCCCACCTTGATTCACTTCTGCTGATAGGATAAGAGCTGGAAAATAAACAGAGGTGAATGAGAACAACTTCCCCATGCCGAAGGTTTGGTTGTGTGATGAACCAGGCTGCTGCATGTCTGCACAGGAAATTCAGCTCCGCAAGAATACTGATAACAAAATTGTAATAAATAAGAATTTCCTCTTGTAGTATTGTAAGTAATAGTTTCAAACTCAGTTGACACATTTATACCAGATACTTCTATATCCAGATGGAGGCTCTCATTGCTGAGCACAGGACATACCACCAGAGACCTGGGTTTCATTCTTGCCTCTACTTAGACAAAACTTGAAGACTCGTCCCTCAATTACATGAGCAAGACAACCCCAAATGCTTTGCAGGATGAGGGCCTTGGTACACTTAAAGTCAAGTTCTCAAGCTTAAAATAGAACTAACTGTGCCTTTGACTATCTTCCCTTATGCCTGGGATGTCAAATACTAGTATTTTCCTCATGAAAGGTCTGTGAGAGGAAGGCATTGCTATTGAGTAGCTTGGCATAAGTCTCAATAAGGCTGTGTTGAGGAAAAGTTAACAAGAGACTCAGCTGTGACCTTTGTAGGAGCCAAGCCAAGTGCTGTGCATCAGTGCCACCTTTGTACCCTTCTCTGTGGGTGCTCCTTAGCTCCTGGTGCTGGCTGGTACTTGGGCTCTCCTTTGAGCATTAAATGGCACCATTCAGTTGGACTTAGCTTCACCCCAATATGCTGAACTACATTCAGTTTTGCACAGACAGCAGACTTTTTCCTGTGCTGGCCCTGCCTGCATCTGACTGCACTGTGTCTTATTCAGTGCATTCTCTTTGTAATGCTGTAATGCTATAATGTGATGGAAAGTATAGCAATAATAGCAAAGTGGCATAATCCTAGACGTACCAGAATGGGTAGGTCCACCCTTCACAGCAAGATACAGGCCATGTTCTTGTCCTGGGTCAGCACTTTGGCTTGCACTGGGGTATATCCCAGCTCTCTGTACCACAGCCTTTGGCCCAACATCTGAGGCTGCATAACAATATTAGGTACCAAGGCAGGGTGGGGGTGGGAGGGGAAGTAGGAGCCAGATTTGCTATGGGGATACGATTAAGGTTCCCTTCACAACAAAAACTGGAGCGTTGACCACAATATCTGCAGGCTGTGTACCTAGTATGGGAGGGGGGGAACGGGATGGGACAGGACACTACCAAACCCCCAACTTCCAGTAATCTCCCCCAAGGTGCAAGTAGGCCGTGCCATTTTGGTCCTACATGCACCTTCCAAGGCCATTCTATTTTATGAGAACCAGGTTCTAGATTTTCAGGGGCAGGGAGCAGAAGATTCCTTTCATTGCCAGTTTGGGGTCTTACCTGATTATCGGTGCCCAAAATTTGGATGAGAGCCACGTTGCCTGTAGCATCTTCAGGGCACTGGGTCTGCTGTCCCTAGGCCTTTCATTCAGGTCCCCCAAGTATAGCAGCAAAGCAGCACAATTCTAGGCTACTGCAAATGACAACAAGCCCAAATGCAGCAGCCACAGACACAAAGGAAGAAAAACTGCTTACCTTTGGAAGGCATCCAGCAGGCAGGGATCTGCAGCAAGATCCCCTTACCTCCACTGCCAACCCTTAAATGAGGTCTGGGAAGGGGCGGATCCTGGCTCCAGCCCTTCCGGTCACTCAGGAACATTGCATGCACCTGAGCTTCCCTGGGCTGGCCCTGCCTTCCCACCAGGTGCTCAATCACTGCTTCAGGCCATGAGTTAACATTTCTGCTACACTCTCTAAGACCATCACTGTTGGGGGTGTTTCCAGCTCAGCTGAGCTAGTTTGGAGTTTTGGAGTTAATATAGGTTCCAATAGGTAATAAAAATATTGTTATTACTAATGCATAGGGTTGAGTTGACACGGTCTGCTCCATGTATGAATTCAGCTCAGAGTCCAGACCCACGTGGTTCTGGGATGCTGCAAAACAGCCACCTGTGGAACTCAGAGCTGGATTAAAGCCAGCTTTAAGCATAAGTAGTAAATGATGGAAGTAACTAGGGTCTACTTCTCTCCCCTAGGAAAGCTGTTGATGACATGGATGGATTTTGTTGCTTCAATTAATATGCTACTTCTGTAGTGTTGTGAGGTGAAAGGTGAGTGGAATACTGAAGAAAATTCTGACTCAAAATAATTTCTAGCTTTTTCCTACTGAAAACTCTAAACCTTTCAATGAAACTGAACATTTCTGGATGAAAAATACTTTAATCCATTGAAGAACGCCTTCTCCTTCACCAAAATGCATCAATGGAGAAAATCCTCACCAAGCCTACCAGCTAGATATTAGGCAAGTAGCTCAGTTTCTAACAGATACTCAAGAAAGAGTAAAATGTATCCTGGCCATTTATGATACTTGTACTGTCTGGCACACCGGCCTCCACAGCTGCTCTGTAACCTTCTACACTGACCCTCCTCTACTGCAGTGACCAGAGGCTGACAACAGGAACGAAGCCTGGGAGATGGCCTGTGCAATATGATATGCAATGGGAGCTTTTTCCCATCAGGCAGTCCACTGTGTAGAATGTGCCTCTTGCTTCCCCTCCTGAAATGCTCACCCTGTTGCACTGGCAGGGACCCCCAGTCTTTGTGCCAGGCACGGAGCAAAACCCAGAAGGAGTTTACAGCCCAGTGGCCAAAGCTCAGCAGGGTTTTCACAGCCGGTGGGCATTTGGAGTGAAGGGTTTGGATATCAGATTTCAATGACAGTGATATTTATGGATGCTCTGACTAATCTCTGTGCCTGGGACATGACAACTATATCCAAAAACACTGGCAAATACTTCTTTTGTTTTGTTTTGTTAAGAATTATAACTACTCCCATCTCACCTGGAACTAGTGCATGAGCAAAGTTCATCATGACATTTCAGCAGTGTCAGTGCTGTTATTGGACAGCCCTACCAGTGAGCAAAATGGAAGCAAAGGAGGAAAAAATGAGTGATCAAAATTTTCCAAACTCTCACAAAACTTGTTTCAAGCAGTGGAGAGATTTTGCAAGTGGCAGGTGTCAGTATTAAGTACTGAATTCTCCACTTTCCCTTTGGTGTCATTATAAATAGGGATATTTGTTTTTAAAATAGACATTTTTCATCACTACTTCTTAGGATCTTGCCTCTGTAAGGCTCACAGATGCTGAATTTGGACACTACCTTTTAACCGTAATATATGAAGCTCCAAAATGTCAGAGGCTGCATTAAGATCATGCAGAAAGTGGGATTTTTGCCACTGGTTTGATTGGCTCCAAGATTACATCCTTGCTGTTCCTTGGAAGTCATCTTCGATTTGGAAACTGTCTTGAAAAATGTTGTGATACATTGCTCTCTGAGGAGATTCCTGCTACTTCATTGTTTTGACAAGGCTGTAAATAACAAAAAAGCCATACTCATCAAGTGCTCCTCCAGTCCCTGCTGAAATCAGAATAGTCAGAAATGGGCAACAGCAAAACGTTCATCAAATTCCTTTGAATCTCAAAAGAAATGTTCAGTAGAGCTTCTCCGAGACTGCAGAAAACTGCCCGTGGAAAACAGTCAACATTTCTCTTTAAGGTATTATGTCAACATTTGGTATCTATGAATCTGTTGATGAAGTGGCTGAAAAAAACAGAAAAACACATATTTATGAATGTTGGGAATATATATCTTTGATGTAAGTATAAAATACACGCATCTTGCTATCTAAAATATATACACTACCTATATACAAAGCTTTTCATTTGCCAGCTCTGTATATAGAATTATTTATGTATATTTATATACAAGAACACAAAAACTTTCAGCCAGTGCCAGTTTTGAAGGAAGATTTGTTTGTTTGTTTAAGAAAACCTGTTCTGATGAATGACCTCACCTACCTATGGACTGGATGCCCTGTAGGAAATTCTGGATGGGCACTGCGATGAAATATCACTGTGTAGGGGCTTTCAGATTTGTTACCATCCACTGGGGTACAGTCTTCCACTCCAGCAGATGCTTAGTCCCATTGACATTGACCGTGTGCTAGAAAACAGGGAAAAGATGTACAAGCATTTGGAGGGGAGCTTGGCCCCACAGCTGTCTGGAAAAATCCCATTGGCTCTAACAAACCAGGATTTCACCCACCATCCTTGGAAGATTTTTATGGAAGCACAAATAACATGCCGTGTAAATCCTATAGTCAAAGCCTTCCCTATTGATTTTACTTACTTTTACATTGTGTATGATATGAAAATCGAGCTCTTTAAATTCCTGTGCTTATATCAGACCCCATGGAAGGACTATTTCATCTGTTTTTATTAAAGCTCGTGGGTGCTCCTACATCAAGGTTGGTGGAAGTACCTTGCTGAAAGCTTCTCATGTGGATTTTTTCCTACAGTAATTCAAAGGGATAAGACATCTTACAACTGGCTTTTATAACCTTACAAAAAAAAAGTCTGGCTCAAAAGCTGCTTTTTTTCTAGCAGAGGGTTGAGCTGCTAAGAGATCTGTAGCATTCCCCCTCAATGAGCCAAATCCTGCAGCTCATAGCAGGGAAAAGAGTCATAAATCCTTGCAAACGAGAGGCACCACTAGCTGAGAGCCCAGCCATTGCTTCTGGAGTCAAACAACTCACCAGCAAAGGTGGCATTATCACCAGCTGTCATGAAGGCAACATGGAACCCTCCAATGAATTCAGGTCCCCTGTATGACCTTGGACAAGGTGTGTGGAGTCTTTTCCTTTGCTTCCCCATCAAGAAGATGAAGCTGGTAACACTTGATTTGCTCATCATGTTTATTTAAGTTATAAACACCTCCAGGCAGAGGCAATCCCTTACAACGTGTCTATACAGTGTCTAATAGAAGGCCCTTGTCTCAGCTCACAATCTAGATACTACATGGAAGCAAAGAATGGTATCTGGCAGAGTGCAGATTTCAAACTGGAAATCTAATATCACATAGTTCTCATTCTTTCCTGCTTTTGGCACATGGCCCTTTTCAGGATGACAAATCCTGAGGGCCCTCTGTTGCCGACTCCCATTAAAGTTTACATTATACTCACTAGCAGTTTATCTCAGAAGTGTCCCAGGATTTCCCCTTCAGATTTCTAGAAGGCCATACAGTAAAAAGATAGAGTGGACTATAGCTGGTCCTGGAGTTGCAGCTGCAACCAGAAGCTTTATAATGAAATTCAGGTAGAAGAACAAATAGGAGGAGGAAAAAAATGAAAGGAAACAAGGGAATGCCATCAAAGTCTTTGAAAGACAAATTCATTTTACCTTTGTCAATGACTGTGGTTTTCAAGGATAAAGATCAAAGCAATGACCGTGGGCAGAGCTATGACAAATGCCGAGATCAGTCTGTTAAACCCTAGCATTAGTGTTACAGTTAGACTGGTGTCTAGACTAGCAGTGGGTACTCATGCCAGGTTTGGCAAGCACAGCAGCGCAGTGCTTGCATCAGAGCTGTAACAAGAAAAGTGAGGCATCCAAATTGCAGAGGGGAGGGAGTGATCGGACTCCAGCAGAGTGGAACGTGAAGAAAGGAAGTCTGGAAAGAAGAACAACAAAAACAACAACAGCAAAACAAAACAAAATAAAACAATCCACAGCCGTATTATTGCCTGAGCCCAGGGAAAGACAGCTGAGAAGATGTATCCCCCCTGCTGGTTTATGCTTTGTGATTAACGCACACAAAAAGCTTAGATAACTGGGGGAAAGTAATACCAAATTCTTATCAATACAGATGAGCTGGCTTCATATTCCTCCATCCCTTTCATGTGGAAATGAGACTGCATTTGATGAGGCCAAGCCCACATTTGAAATAGCTCAGCTGGGATGTACGTGTGGTAAGGGTTCAGGTGCCTGTATGGAAAATTGATATGGCTGGATGGACTCAGCTCCTCTGGTTTTCCTCTTCTTTATGGAGAAGGCAGAGAGCTCTTGTTTGTGGGATGAAGACGTGCTGAGGTCTGAGTGATGGACTGGACAAGGAAGCACGATGTTGCTGGCTGATGAGGGTCCAGGGCCTCTCATAAAATGTTTCTATGTTCCTCCAGACAATTCTTGCATGGACCTTTCACGGGCCCTTAAATATAACCCACTGCTGTGTCCCACCATAGTGTGCTAGGACCAGGCTCACTCTCACACTGCTGCTCGGAGGCACACGCTCAGTGTGGGGCTGCAGGCTCAGCCAGAGGAGAGGAGCAATGGCACTGCTCTGCCTGCAGCCCATGCCTGGCCGTGTCTGGGGCTTTCCCAGCCCTAGAGTGCCACACAGGGTTGGTAGAGGGATAAACACCAGAAAAATCTGCTTGCTGCTGGCTTGGAGCTCCCACCTGCGTGGCAAAGCTTGCACGCAGCCCCCATCACTGGAGGATCTGAAAACTCTGCAGATACTTCCAAACAACTACTTATCATCATAGTTACATTGGCTTCCACCAGTCATTAGGAGTTCAAAAGAAGCTGCAGACTAACGTGGGCAAATGCAATCTTCAGTGGGTGGAGACAGACAGGAGGGAGTATTTTCTGAAACCCAGCTGGTTTCAGCTGTGCTCATACAGGGTCTTACACAGCCCGTTGTCTGAAACACGGTGTAGTGCTTGCTAGAAACAATTAGCTAAGACTTAGGCTGGTCTTAGCTAATTGTGCTATTCTCAGCTCTGCTACTGATTCACCTGCACGGCCTCAGGCGAGTTGCTTGCATATTTGTGCCTTAGTTTACCCACTGGTAATACCAGAGATAGTAACAGTCTCACGGAGCGGTGCAAGGATTAATTAACTAATATTGGGAAAGCAGTTTGTGTCTTGACGCCTTTGTGCCTTTGTTTACCCATCAGTAATGTCAGAGATAAAACTGTCTCATGGAGAGGTACAAGGATTAATTAATTATTTGAAAAGTAGTTTGAGATCCTCGGATGAAAGATTCTAAGGGAGTAAAACGTATCATTAAAAACATCTCCCGGTCCTCTGTGAAGTTAAAATAAAGCTGGAACTTCTTAGTCATTCAAATAATTAAACCATAAATACTGTTTATTTTAATCTCACCTTTGACAAAATAATCTAATCTAGGCAGTGATACCAGCCAAAGAATGGAAAATGTTTCAAATTCAGGAGACCTATCAATTTGAAGAGCTTGATTCTTAATTGCTTTTTGATTTCTATCAATGGAAAGTGAGAGCAATTGTATTTACAAATGCCTGCGAAAGCACAGGGCAGCTGAGAGGACGCCCGCGGTTCCTTCCTAGGGTTTCAGCCTTACATATGCACATGGGTACAGCAGATGTCTACAATGCTTACAAAGTTTTTCACACTATCCAAGCAGAGAACAAATGTGAAGTCCTCTCAGTCACTTCCATGGGGAACTGTTGTATCTAGGGAGACGAAATGTATGCAATTGGCTTTCTCTTAGTCTCGTTCTCCTCCCTTGTTTTTCCACATCTTTTCCATTTACAAACTACGTATGCAAAGAAGTTGTATGCAGAATCAAGGTCATGATTTTTAATTGAACGAGCCCTCTTTTAAGGTGTAGCTACTGCTGGGAACCTGCTAGCACAGCAACCTGCTGTACTGAGCACCCAAACCTCCACACCGCGTGAGTTTTTCTTTGGCTCAGAGACTCATCTCAGCCTTTTTATGGCTTTCCACTTCTCTCTGCTTGCAGAAAAATGTGCAGCAATCTCTGCTGTGTGTGAATATGGGGAGGAAGAAAGGATGTTACTGCTTTCCTGAGCTACAGTGCTTTCATTAGTTAAATATCTTGCTGTCTTTTTCACGCTAGTCCACCTTCTACTGAATTATCATCAGACTGAAAGAGGCCTTTAGGGCCATTTGAAAGTAACCACCGGATAAAAGCAATTGTCATCCTCCCTGTGCGGCAGGCAAGGAAGCAGACACAGGTAGACTGGTCACACAGGAAGGTGAGGAGGGACCCGATGACTCAGAGCTTTTGACTCGCAGCTGTCAGCTTTAGACGCCATTCCAGCCAACTATAAAAGCACATGGTTATCTCTGACCTCATGAATAATCCCACTGATTTAAGCCATAAACTTAAGCATCAGGGCCTTAACCACCTCACTGTGCTTGCCAAGAGTTGATAAACAAGGGTGCAGGTCTGGATAGGCCCAAGTAATTGACATAGAGGAATAGTAACAAATGGTAGTTTCTCTGGTGAAGGTTTCCTGGTAGCTTTTCTGCCAAAGAAGGCCACCAATACGGATAAACAAGTGGTTTGGTCACTGAGATGAGGGCTCTTTGAGGATTGAAGTAGCTTCTGCAGAAGTTGCCCTGCCTTAAGGGGAGCTGCTTAGATGAGTGCTGTGGCGTTGACTGCGGTGGCGCTTCCCCAGTGAGAGATGCCCTAATCATAGAATCATAGGATCACAGAATATCCTGAGTTGGAAGGGACCCATAAGGATCACTGAGCCCAACTCCTGGTTCCGCACAGCTCCACCCAAACCCGATGTCTGGGAGCAGTGTCCAGATGCTCTCTGAGCTCCTGTACTGGGTCCATGCCCACTGCCTCTGCAGCCCAGTTCAGGGTACTGTCTACTGCTCTACAGCTGCTTTTGACCTTGCATTTGTAGCAAAGGGCTAAGAGATCAAGTGAAGCCAAATGGAATCTACTTTCCTGTTGTTGATGGGAGAGTGAGTGAAGCAATCTAAACTGTACATGATGTTGCCTACCAAATGGTCAAAGCACCTCTTCCCTCTATTAAGCAAAGTAACAGTTTCACAAAGTAAATGGGATCAGAGATACCAGATCATTTAGAAAACATGTCCCATACCTGATTGAAAGGTGTATTTTGCTTCTAGTTGGTGACATGGGATTTCAGCTAGATGCCTGTTGTTCCAACCTTCTCCAGAGGTGAAAGGCGTCCGCTTTGTCTATAGGATGGAGCAGAAAGATTTGTGAACCCACCTGGAATTGGAGCAATAATTTATAACTGCAGTTTTTGGATTTTGCAGACTGGGACAGGAAGTGGTGATTTAAAAATGCAAGTTTAACAAACCTAGACAAAGCCCATTTTGCCACCTTCTGCTTCTCACTTATGAGAAGCTCTCGGAATGGTTCTCAGTAGCTGCAGACACTGACACATGATCTCACAGAATAACGGTGGGAGTGCATGAGCTGGATGAACTAAACCCCATTGCCTAATGCGTCCAAATATTCTTCCTGCTCTGCATCCATCTGCTTCCTTATGACATAAGGGCATGCTGACATGAAAACTGAAGAGGTGAACAGAAAGCTACTCCATAGGGTTTAACTATGACAGTTATTGTTGTGATGGACAGACATTGTTGTGATGCTTCCTCCAGAAGCCGGAGGCTCAGTGTGTGCTGAAGCAGCTCTGGGCCAGACTTCTGGGGCTGAGGCATCACGGGAGCCTCTCTGCACTCAGCCCTGGTGAAGGCTGCACCTTGAGTACTATATTCAGTTTTGGACCCCTCACTACAAGAAAGATGCTGAGGCCCTGGAGTGTGTCCAGAGAAGGGCAGCGAAACTGGTGAGGGGTCTGGAGCACAAGTCTTATGTTATGGGGAACGGCTGAGGGAGCTGGGATTGTTCAGTCTGAAGAAGAGGAGGCTTAGGGGGGACCTTATCGCTCTCTACAGATGCCTGAAAGGAGGTTGTGGCAAGGTGGGAGTTGGCTTCTTCTCCTAGGTAACAGGGATAGGATGAGAGGGAATGGCCTCAAGTTGTGCCAGGGGAGGTTAGGTTAGACGTTAGGAAATAATTCTTCTCCAAGAGAGTGGTCAGGTGGTGGAATGGGCTGCCCAGGGAGGTGGTGGAGTCACCATCTCTGGAGGTGTTCAAGAAACGTTCAGATGTTGTACCGAGAGACATGGTTTAGTGCGAAATATTGGTGATAGGTGGACGGTTGAACTGGATGACCTTAGAGGTCTTTTCCAACCTTGGTGAGTCTGTGATTCTCTTGCCCCACGCTAGCTGTCTGGAAGCCCTCTCAGACTTGAGCTCATTTGCAGCACAGACATACACATTTTAAGGATGGGGATGGGAGTATTTTCTCTGCTACATGATTGCGTTGCATATCACACAATAATCTCAGTCCGTGAACAGAGTTCCTCAGCATAACATTAACACCTCCTGAGAGCATGTGCAGGAGAGAAAAATTCTCATGTAAGCCTTGCTACATTGGTCTGATTCGCAGTGATTGTGCAAACATGCCAATGGGCGGGATGCACGGACTTCGTTTCGCTGATAATGGCATGGATCCGCACATCAAAACAAGTCACTCCTGGCTTTGGTTTGTGCATTCTATGATCGTCCAAAGGCTTCTAAAAGTATATCACTTAGATCTCATTCCCATGTATCATTTCTGTCTACCCTGATCTTGGCTGCAGTTTTCACTGGAGTAGTGCAAGATATAAAAATATCAGCTTTTCTTTATGAGGCTCCATTTTTGATAATTGAAATCCAACTCATTAAATCCCAGGAACAGTGACTTTTGTTCTCACTTAGAGCTGTGGTTTATCATATCATTATCATTATCTTAGGCTGATTTCTGAAGCAGTTTACTCTGTAGTAAGAGGTCCTTAAGAATCTAGATCAGTCACCTTATACTTGGCTACAGAATCCCCTCACACAGATGCTGGAGCTCACAGTCTCAATTTAATTCCCCTCTCTTTCATTCTTCTCTAGGAAAGCAAGGGGAAACAAAACTAAGAAAGGATGGAAAGGATGAAGGACTTGACAATCTGACTCTTACTCTGAGCCCTGCCTTCAGACTTTTGCCTGACCTTAGGCAAACTGCATCACAGGTTCCCTCAGATATAGTAAAATACAGCATTCTTTCCACAGAAATGTACAGGTGGAAAGTGTTACCTAGGAGCTAGGCATTTATTATATTGCTTTTTAAGATATGTATCCAAAAAAAAACCCACCAAAGTATGAGAAAATGAAGGGTTACATAACAAAGAGTAGAAAAACACAGTGGACACATCCTCCTCTGACAGCAGGCCGATCAGACAGAGAGCCATTCTCTGAATCCCAGCCTATTTCATGCCATGCAAAATCACTGCGGGAGAAGACTGACAAGGTTCAGACAGCTCATAGCACTGTACCTTTGCTCATGGCAGCAATGCCAGCCAATTGCTAGCGTCTTGGTGTCTGGCCAAAGCAGATGGCAGACAACTGTCTGAAGCTGGGACCTGGGAAAATGGGGATAACATCAGGAAAAAAACAAAAACATCTTACATACCTACTACTCCCACCTCATCCCACTCTGGGGACATGTCTGCTCACTGTGGACTGAGTCAGTGGCTGGTGCTGTGGTCCTTTGGTGCTCTGCATAGTTACTGCATACTTGCAGACCTGCAGCAGTTAGCACATCTCCTACCTCCCGTGAGCAAGGACTTTCCAGCCAATGCCACAGACCAGCGCTTCCCTGGTGGGTCAGAGAGTTGAGATGAAGCAACAGTACCCACTCAGGAAAGTTTGCTGGCTCTGAAAATCTTCCTGACCTTTTGTTAGATCTTAGGTTACCGTGACATATCTGCCTGGATCTGGGTTTTGATTCTCCATTCCATAGCATTATTCCAGGCTGGCTGGGGTAGCACCTTGACCTCAGAAAAGACCTCATCTGAATGTTCCATTCCCAGGGAGAGGAATGGGTCAGTGGTTGTGTTTCGAGGGTGAGGAGATGGAATGGATGTTTGAGGTTGCAGAGGGGAGCTGCAGGGCTGGTGATGATGATCGGGAATCATATTATTTCTTCCCTCCCAGTTTCTATCTCCATGCAGATATTTGCAGCTCTCCCCACCCAGCTGTGCCATCTCTCAACCTCGACCTTCCCAGCACTCCCCAGGCAGGTCCTGGCCCTTCACTGTGGTGTGCCAAATTCAATCTTGCCTACGCAGCTGAAAAACTTCGGCTCTTCAAAATAACACCAGCCTGCCTGCAGGGAATAAGGTGGAAGCTGGACCACGTCAAGGCCTTTTATATCCTGCAAAGGTATGTTTGCAAGACACTTGTGGAGAGCACTATGCAGATGAGTGACAGTAGGAGAGGTAGGACCAGCTCCCCAGCACAGGGAAAATGGGATAAATCAAATAGTTACCCAGATTTCCATCAGCTGTAGGGTTGGCCTGGTGACAGGCAGGATTGCCATGTTGCACAGATAGCTCACCTCTCTGCCAGATGTAATAAACATGTCCACTTGATGCCAACAGAACTGGGCTAAATCTCCACATTTTCTTCCCCTTCCCGTTTGCTGTGGTGTGGACAGCCCCATCTCTGCAAAATAAGCACATGAAGAGTGGATGAAATTGCTGAGTGGGAATCCAGTTTGAATTTGTGCTGAGAGCTTTCCAAAGGAGAAAACATCAATCTCAAATGGTTTTTCAGGATTCAGACTTTTGTCTTCATCTTTGGCTAAGTTCAAACACAAACTGTTAACTCTGAGAAAAGTAATAAGAAAAACCTAGTCTTGAAAAGTCAATGTTGCCATGGGTATAAAGTTCATGGAGCATGTGGGACAGAAAGGTTAGTTTGAAACCATGACATGACTAGAAATCTACAGCCCAAAAGTGAATATTGTGGGGTTCCTTTCTCTCTTACTGCGATAACAAATTCTGGCCAGAAAATTAGAAAGTGAAATGCTCTTAATTATCCACTCCCAAATTAAAGCTAAACTGAGGAACTTCTAGGTTCGTCAGCTGTGCAAGTTTTGTTATGGTGTAGAGATTTTACTACTCTGAGCTCTGGATGTTTTCATTACTAGCAGGCCACAAATGAATTAGGTGGATGATGAAAAAATGACTGTCAATAAAATTTTTACACCGATGCTTCATTCTGTGTGAAACATCTTTTATATGTATGCATATATGTATATACTATAAATAATAGAAATAATTTTATACTAGGGATGTAAACACTGGTCCCAAATGCAGTGGCAAATGAACCACTCATATTTTCTGATTGCATAATTTGCCTAAAGGATGGATACATAATTACACTATAATTAAGTATAATAAACAGAGAAAACGATTTGAGAAGGAAAAATTATCACAGCCTCAACCACATCAGCCAGAAGCTCTCTTCTAATTAAGTTATTTTATTAAACAAAATGTTTTTAAGGTGGGTCCCCTTTGAAAATGTACATTCTAGCCTGTGTAATGTAATTTACTTTATAAGTAAAACACGGCTTGTGTATGGACAGATGGTATCTGATAGGACTCATGAAATATGCAGCCACAAGGTCCAGTCCAGCCAGGTGCTGAGTACCCCCACGCCCCTGTCCTCAATCCAAGGAACAGACCCTAAGAGCAGCTCTGGGAAATCTCAGCAGCTCATAGAGCAGCCTTTCATCTGCACTCACTGATGGCCTCTTTTTATGTTGTTTGTATTTTTTTTTCTAATTTAAAGGAAGAAATGCTTATAGGTAACTCTGATGTTGTCATCACGTAATGACCTAGTAAAGGAAAGGAGGCCAAAAAAGCTGCCTTAAGTAGCTCAAGCTATTTGGATTCAAGAGAGTCTTTAAATGCTATTCCTTCTCATCAGACTTCCACCAGTATTAATTCTGCTCAGTGCACAGCAAGATGTGAAGATGGAGTCTTTTATGTTACTGTGGCTGAAGAAATCCAGAACACAAACTGATTCCCTAACTCAGGAAGACCACATAATCTGCTACTTCATGTGGCAAAGGCTATTGACCACCCTCCAGTTGATTCCTCTTTGAACTATAACTTATATTTTTAAACATCTGCCCCCATCTGTTTGGGGGCCTATTAAAGAAGCCTTGGAGCATCGCTCTGAAGTTAGCTATTACTCCTGCTTGCCAGCCCTCCACCCAACAAAAAAGTAACAAATGTTCAGCTTAAGTTTTAGCTATAGGATTTCTGCATATATCTGCTTCATTTCCACATTTCTCTTTCTCTTACGAGCGCTTAGAAATTGTGATCAAGCCATCCCTTAGCCTCTCCTCTGTCAGCTCACTAGATCAAGGCATGTGATATAAATTTCTGCTGGTTTCCCAGCTTTTAAGGCTCATACAACCTTGCAGCGTTTTTTGGGAGGATCTCTGTGTGTCTGTAACCTGTTACTCTCTTCTTCAGTTCCCAACTCATCTGTAAAGTTTATTTGGAATGATTTAGGTGCTCTTCCAGGTCATTGTAAAAAATAGCAAAACCTCAGTAACATATCCGTTTGGGATCTGCTGGTGATGAGATCTAAGAATGGACCTACACTCGGTATGTAAGAAAACATTCCTGGTCAAGGAAGACCCAAGGAAAGGAGAAAATGTGTCCTAAAAATCATTTTTCCACAACATAATGTTGGACATTATAATGTGAGAACATCTCTAAATCCCTAAACTAGTTTTTCTCTAACTGCGCCCACTGCATGCACAGCTTACTAGACAAGGGAGAAAGCAATGTGGCATTCAGGAGTAATCTTCTCATGTTTAGAGTTTTCCACTCGTAAATGTTTGCAGACCTTTGAACCACAAAATGTTGTAGGTTATTGATGAGATTACTGATGTGTGGTTACCACTTACAGGGTGCCTCGGGCAGGACACTTAGGTCATCATGGATCTGTACAGTCCTGATGACTACTACAGTTTCTCTCCTAATCCCATGCACTTTTTGTTGTGTAGTGACCTGATTTAAACTAGGAGCTTCCATGAGAAATCATATGGCATTCACAGATGTATAGTCAAGCCAAAGAGTCATTTTCAATTGCTTAGCAAATGCTACACCACAGAAACTCAATGTGTTGTAAGATTCCGCTTGGTCCCATCATCATGGGTGGGAAAAAGGAGGCGGATTATCCGTAGACCTCAAAGTGTTTTACGAAGAGAGGCAAATGCTGCTATTCCCATTTATTGGATAGGGCAACAGCAAGTCGAGACTTGCACAAAGTCACCCAATTAATCAGCCAGAAAACTGCCACTGAAAACCATACTCTGGTCTAAACAAGTTCTCAGACTGCCCTCATCACAGTAATATCTGAGTACCCTCCAGTAGTATGTTAGAAGAATTTGGGCATGTCTACACTTGCCGATGCAAACAGCTGCATGTCAATCCAGTCCCCTTCTCTGCCAACTGGACAAAAGCCATCTCCAGGCTGAGGCTGTACAGCCATGTTAACACCACCTGGAGCCCCAGCATATGAATGTCTGCAAGTTCTTTAGGGAAAGCTCATACCCATCACCACCCTAGTGCAGCACTGTGGCTTCTGGGCTGCAGCTTGCTCATGGATGGATGGGCAAGGACAAAGCAAATGTGAGACTATCTCTGAGAGCAGATAGACTTTCCTTCATTCTGAATCCAGTTCCATCATTTGTAGTGCTTCTTAGAAGATCTCCTAACGCTTTAGTTCTCAGAGCCACGAAGACAGGGCACAAATGCGTTAGTTATCTGGTTATAGCCTTTTGGCTCTGAGAAAAGATCTGGAAGAACACAATTTGAACAGGGAAATTCGGATGCACTGCCATAAAGGATGAAAACCTGCAAAATATATTTAGTAAGTCATGAAAAAGGAGAGAGGAGAAAAACATCTCTTTAAACTCAGGATCTACTTGTCATGAGCAAGAGTACAAAAAAAAATTGTAACTTAAATGACCTGAAGGAAAAGTAGCTGTTATTACAGGGCATTGTGCTGGCAAAGTTCCTATACATCACAGCAATAATTCTCTCCAGACTTCCCTTCCAAGGCATGAGGAAACACCAGTGTGTTTAGCCTCAACTGCCTGGCAGGCAGCATCACTTCCTTGTGAGAGGCGGGGAGCTGACACAGCGATGGGAAGGCTCTCCTTTGTACCAGCAACAAAAGCCCTGTGTGACCCAGAGGGTCTGACACAGAACTGCTGAGTCCTGCTCCAAGAAAGGTAAAATTCCCAAGGTGCCCTGAGAGCTTATCCTGGACAACTCATGCTCCCAGGTTTACAAATCCTTTGAGAGTTGCTAACTTCATACAAACCACTCATTGCTCTGGAAGTCCCCACACCTTGGTGTGGCTAGAGTCTGGAAAGGCGCAGCATGGATGAATCCAGCTCTGCTCACCCTGCTTTTGCTTTCTTCCCTGGGCACCCACTTCCATGAGCTGCCAAGGATGGGCCATCAGATGAGATGGGCTTCAATGTGGAGCAGCACAGCTCCTCTGAAGCTCTTGCCTGCTTCAGGATCAGAATCCCTGAGTGCCCTGAATGGTGAACGTGTGCTTCATGCGTAAGCAGAAAGGGCATGGAAGCTGACTGAAAAAAATGGACCTGGGTAACTCGGCTATGATCATCCAGGAAGTTTGTGGCAGAGCTGCAAATAAAATCCAGACATTTTGCCTTTTGGGCCTGTGTCTTCACAACAGTATTCTTCCTCTGCGCATCTGTGCTTGTTGTCTTATCAGGACGTGCTGCTCAGTGTGTTTCCTTAAAGGGAAAGAGCACTGAGAATGTCACGCTTTAATTCTTTAGAGAAAATCACAACAGTTCCATAGGAAAACCCAATAGCTTTCTGGAATTATTGCAGTGCTTCTATATCTTTCCTTCCCTTTGTGATCCTGACCACTTCCTCGCCATATGTAAAAGGTCTGATCCTGATGAAAATAGTCATGGTTCCATAAATGCCACTCAGACAATGTTGATTTATCTCTGAAAAGGATGTGGCCCAGTGCCTTTGGCTGGATTTTTCTTAAAGCAGCCAGTCACTTCTCTCTCTTCACTATACAGAAAGCTGTGGCAAGTCCAATGACAGTAACCTTGCTGGAATTCACCTGTCCTACCCAGAGAATAGCTATTTCTAGACATGGAAAACACAGCATGGAAAACAAGACATGGAAAACCCAAGCCTTGTCCCTTTAATCTAACATTGCTTGCATGTTGCTAAGCCTAATGTTTAATTTGAAAAAAACAACCTGAAAATAGCAATAACGGAAACAGAGGATTTAAACATCACTATATTATTAAGACAGCCTTTCTGGAAAACACTATATTTAAAAAAACGACCCTTTTACCATGGGGTTTCTAAAACTATAGAGCTGTCCCCAGCTTCCTGTGAGATAAGGCTTGTAATTTGGAGCAGAGTAATGGAGTACAAACAACGCAATCTGTATTGTGCTTTGTATTAAGAGGCAATGTGGAACCAACTGGTAGTGTCATATTTCTCCTACTCCAGAGCAGTTTGGGGCTGTTCGTGCTGGAGAGTTAAATGTAAGAGCAACATGATGTTGAAAGTAGCTCATCTTCCATGCTTGACAGAAGTATGGTGTCAGGGTACAAATCTCTCTTTTCATGGGAAAAGAGCTACTGAGCATTTGTGGTTCCCCCTCTCTCACACTTGCAGTAATGTTGATTTAAGCTGTAAGCCTGTGACTTGAAATGTTCGGAAGGGCTGCTGGTGAGTTGTGGCAGGCAGAGTTGGACACTGCAACCACCTCTTAACTCAAGTGATAGAAATCCAAGATGATTTTAACCAGAAGACCTCATTCCTTCGTACTCACTTTACATATCTGTATTATATAAACAAGAACAGAGAGAAAGAAGAGTTTTGGCGGTGGTTTTATACCAAGCATAAATACCTGCGTAGGATCTTTTCAGAGCTGATTGCACTCCCAGAGCAAGGACTAGATCTGGCCTGGGTTTTTTTAATTTTCTTCCAATTTGTTGGCGTGAAATCTAACAGGCAGGCAGATGTGTCTGCCTTCATCTTCAGTGTGGATCTCCTTTTGCACTCTTCTCTGTTTTTCCAGTCCTCGATAGGGGAATGCAAAATTACTGTCCAGAAACATCAATCACAGCATCACAGATCTGTACGTTCTCATGAGTTTTTCTCTTGGAGGTCTGGAAGTCTTTGACCCATTTTCAAAAGTGGGTGTAAAGCATATATACATGAGGGAAGCATACATACTTGTAGCATCTGCAAAAACATATGGTAGTTTCACATCCCACGAATCAGTTTCCTAGATTGAATACGAGTAAGGGCAGGCCTTTCAGAACTTGCAGATTTGAATGCTGGGTTTCTGACTCTCATCCCTTAACTGCAGTTCTTTGACTTTGTGAAAGATACCGTTTCCCCCTTAGTTTGACAAGTCATTGCACAGAGCCTTTCTGGATATTTGTACTGCCTTTTTTTTGCAGGTGAAGCCACTCCCAGGCTTCCCTGACAATCTCATTACCAGTCTTTCCATTTCACGCAGAGGTCATGTGTTCTCTTTTCTTAATCCCAAATGGCAAAAAACAATCATCTCCACTATCAGCAATTGCAATTCAGATGTCTAATGATTCTTCTGTGCTGATAATCTGCAGAGATCATTGCAAATTTTTCCACCAAAATATTCTGTTTAATGAAAGAATATAATTTGCTAAAGGAGCTACTTTCCTTACATGTGTATTTTTTAAGTAGAACATCAAAAACTTCTGGCTGTTATTTCTAACAATATCATTTTTCCTGTCTTATCAACATTTTCTGTGCTAACATACCCACCTACCAGAACACTTTCTATTTTAGCAACCAAACTTCAGTCCAACATGATACTGGTGTCAAAGCAACATACTCTGAAGAATGAGCTTACCCAAACTCATGCTGATTTGGAGAGATCCTTCTGCATCTCTCTGTGCCTGTTGTAATTTTAACTCATGAAAGTTCCTGGTGATGGAGATCCCAACACCTCCCTGGCCCATCAGTTCTATCGTTTTCCTTTCCTTGGATAGAGCTTTCCTAACTAAACTCTTACCTCCTCTTTTTTGCTCCAAATAAAGTCAATTAGATCTCCTTCATGCAGATATACCCAATGATCACCATATCCTTTTGTGCTCCTTTCAGCTACTGCCCTCAGATGCGAAGTCTCTCGTAACTGTCCTCAGCCTTTTCTAGACTAAACAAACCTAGCAGAAAAACAATTCCTTATAGGTCATTTTCTAAAATCAGTTGTGCTATTCTCCAGACTTCCTCCTGTGTTTACACCTTTACTTGAAGTACAGAGTGCAGATCAGTGCTCTGGGCTTCTCCAGTGCCAGACTGATCTCCACACAGAAAGTACTATCACTGTCTCTCCTAATAGCAAATGTATTTCTGGCCACAGTGTCACATGGTAGTCTTGGAACTTGTCCTCCAACAGCTCTCCTAGCATACTGTCAGTACCATGACCAGGTTCCTACGTGCATTTTGATTAAGCACTTTCTTTTTCATGGAGAAAAAGTTCATTTAGAACACTTAAAATAAACTCCCTCCCCCACTCATAGGTGGGACCTTCCTGTCTGTTTTGTTGTGTTAGCCTACTGTAGGAGCCCTGTCTGCTCCACCATCCAAACTGTTAACAGACATATTTAAATGAACTGTGACCACCAGACTTCTGTTCATGCATCCTCAGTTTGACTGTGAATCACTTGTACCTAATATTCCAACCAATGACTGAAAAATAGCAATTATTTATGTCATATACATATATATGTAATTTCAACAGTTGTCCAAAGGAGACCTGAAGTCAAGATTGATACCAGTGAATAATGGGCAAATACCCACTCAACACCTGTACCGAGAAAAAGGCTTGAGTACCAAGCCCTAAAACTACATTCTCTCCTTTATTTTCTTATAAGAAGATGGCATTGAAGCCGGATTATTCCTAGCTCTGAAAGCAGGATGGGCACCAAAGTATACCTCTAAAGCCAAGATGATGAGCTAATCAACTTTGTATTGTTAGAAGAGTCCCCACCTACGCTTTCACACAAAGGGCTGATTAGCTCACAGGTATGCAAAACTCTGGGAGGATGCCATCTTTCATCACTACTAGAAGATTTTTAATATATCTTAGGTTGCCAACAATTAAGTGTTTGTGTGTGTGTACACAATACACACAGCCACTTGCTCAGTCCCAAAGCTGCACACCGCATATGCAACTAATCCACCATGCCTGGGCAGAGCCCTGTGTTGGGCACAGCTCTGCTGCTGCTCAGCTATGTCATAGGGATCTGTACCGCTGTGTGACAGGACTGCAGCAGCCACAGCCTTGCAGCCCAGAGGAAGCGAATGTTAAGTGCCCTGCTTCTGATGGTAGCAGCTGTGACAGAAGCAGTCAGAGTGAAAGTGCACAGGGAGTGAGACCGTAAGCCTACAGTGCATGATGCACTTCTGCTGCTCTTGCCATATGCTGATGCAAGAAAGCCAAAAGCATTCTGTCCTCCAAGTCACTGATGGAAATACTGAGCAGTGTCTGAATGCTCTAAAACACCTTCTTCCCATGTGCAAATGTCCTCCATATAGAAAGGTCTAATAAGGAGCATGGCTGTGAGTGTACATAATATGATGGCTGAGGCTGGTCAGTGTGATTCCCATTGCAAACCAGGAGCAGTGATATGAAATACTGGCTTGATGTCTGGAGGTGCTCAGCACCTCCTCCCCATCCCTACCCGATGGTGTACACATGGGCTCAGCACTTTTCTCAATAAATGCTTTTTCACATTGGCTCCAGTGTTACCTCTATGAAAAGAGCTGCATGGCTCTAAAGGAAAGCAAGCAGGGTGGAGGAACTGGGAAGAAAAGTTCTCTGAAGCAATGCATTCCTTCAGTGGTGAAGCTGTATTGTTTGGAGGAATAAGTTCTTCAAAGCTGCACCCAGTTCATCATTTTGAACAACTGGTATGTATTTGTCCCCCTTTCAGTTTCCCTCAGCAGTTCTCAAAAAGCAACAAGTTAGAATGATTTCTTTACATGTCAGATTAATGTCAGAGGGAAAAGGATAATTTGC
>PPHD01006478.1:0-22600 GCA_002909625.1 Bambusicola thoracicus
TTTTTTTTTTTTTTTTTACAGAAGAGGAAACTGAAGTAGAGAAGCAGCCTTCTTGGTGTGTACCAGCTCAGCAGACTAGAGGAAACATAGCCCACATCCCTGAACAGCCAGATAAATCCTCCATCCAACAAACTGCAGTACAAGAACCAATTAGGACAGCATCCCTTGTGCACGTCCCATCGCTCTCTACAAGAAGATGGCTGCATTTGGGATGCAGGAAGAGTAGGGATCCTATTAGCTGAAAGCAACAGGCAACAGTTATTGTTTGAAAGTGTCTCAGCACATTTAATGGGCTGGTGAGCACTAGATTTGCCCTTTTAGAACAGGTCCTTTGGGAAAATCCATTATTAATTGTGATCTCTTCTGTAGTGTCACCGAACTATGATGCTCAGCAAACCACACTCCAGACAGAGGGGTAATTTAGTTATTTGGAGGGCTAGAAATGAGACTGAGATGAGCCCATTGCCATTTTGGGAAAATAAACCCAAATGCAGGATCTTTGCTCAGCTGCCTATTGATAAGTGTCCCCATCTGTCCAAAACACCTTCGTCAGTGCTATGTGCATGCTTCTGCAGGGAAGCAAAGGGTGGATGAGGTCTGAGCTGCATTCTGCCTCCCCGTGGGACTTTCTTCCAGCTGGGGACAGAATGGGAGGTGGCTGTGGGCCGCTTTCATTCGAGCTGCACCTGGGATGGTGATTAAGAATTCTGTGCTGCAAAAATCATCCATTTGACATCTTGGGCGAGCCTCAGAGATACTCTGCTTAAAACAAACAAGGCAATTTCTTGATAATTTCGAGGCAAAGGGCATGAATCAAAAAACAGTGAGCCTTCCTGGTCGTCATGTATAGCTGTGGGTTAGCGCTTGTCCATTACTGCCTTCCCCAGGTGCTGTGTTGCTGCCACACGCGAGATTAACAAGGAGGTTATATTTAAACTTCCAAGAGGAGCTGCTGTGCGATTATGGGTCTATTTAAAATCCTCCGGGCAGCTGCAGTACATAATAACAAGTCAGCGGGAGGGAGAGGGAGAAGGGAAGGAGGAGAAGGAAAGGAAGGGGGGTCAGGAACGTCATGAATTGTCTCCAAAAAATTGATAGCCAGAAGACGGCAGGAGGTATAGCCAAGTTAAAGATGCCCCCCACAGAGAGGGAAAGGGAAGGGGGAGCATGAGAGAGGTGCCAGCTCTGGAGGAGCACTGATGGGGGGATTGGAGAGGCTGGCATGGAAAGCTGCCAGACCTGAAACCTCACTGCCTCAGGCAAGGACGTCATTCCCTTAAACCCACTCGGCTCGCTCCGGAGGGCTCTGTCACACACCACTGGGTGCCTGTCCAGGCTTCCTCAGATCACAGGCGTCGGAATGAGTAAATAGCTATTATTAGACTGTCCTCTCCCGCCTGCCCACACACACACACACCTAACCCTTCAGGTCAGCACAAAACTACCCCCAGATAACAACCTCTCAGGGCTTTACCCAGTCCTAAGCTTTGCTATGTCCCCTGGGGAGCTGTTCCCTGTCTCAACTGTGACAGCAGAGGAAGGGTCTCCTCACGAGGCAGCAGCAGGGATCTAGATCTTCCTGCCTCAGCACCAAGCACATTTCTGGGGTGTTCTCCCAATCTTCTCCATCACCCCTGTCACTGGAGTAGTGGCAATGCAGAGATTCCCTAGTTGCTCAGGGACAAACGCCTTCAGCTCACTGTGACATCAGAGAACAGTGTGTCCCATGGGGAGGCCGAGGGCAGAGAGGTGGTGGTGGGCAGGGGGAGGACACTGTGCTCCAGTGGAGCAGGAGGCTGTGCTGGCAGCACCCAGCTGAGTGGGGAAAGGGACCCTCAGTGCTCTGCTTCACTGGAGGATGAAGGTTAATTCTTTTTTTAATTGCTAGAGTGAGACCTTCCAGCCACAGGTGTATTTCAGCTAAGTCCCATCCCATTGCACAGGCTGCCATCTAACCATTTCCCTTCAGTGCTATCACAGCTACCTGCTCGCCTGCCCTCTACTAAACTGTCAGATTTCCATGTCCTTCCAAAGACTTGCTGCAATCCAGACAAGATGACTGCATTTCAGTGCTGACTGGAGCCTTTGCAATGCAGCCTATAAAACACTTTGGGAGCTTTCCAGAAGGAAGATGGTTGAGAAACATCAGCAATAGCAGTCCATACACCTTCCCTGACACTGTCCTTTGTGACCCTTTCCCAGTCCTCTCTTCTCCCTCCTCCCATCCCTACGCAACCATTTCCAGAACTGGAGAGTGGTGCTACCAGGCAGGGAAGGAGTGTCTTTCCAGAATGAGATTTGCCTCAATTTCCATTAGCAACAGAAAAGAGAAGGGGAGAAAAAAAAAAGTCCAAATTAAGCTGCTTGATTACTGAAATTAATCTTGTCACTTAGCATCCCTATTCCACGGAACAGGGCCTTTGATTAGCCTCCTTGTTTCAGAATATTACAAGCAGACGTTTATTAAGCAGAAGACAATTTATCCGCAGGGGGAGAGGGGCAGCTGATTCCCAAGGGAAGGCAGCTCCTGGGATAAGACACAGCCCCGGCTATACTCACATCACTGACACGCAGCGGGGTGCTGCTCTGACAGTGCAGCCAGGAGCCCCCGAGGATTCTCCAAAATCATCCTCCCAACATATGACTAAGGCCCATCCTGTTGTTACTGCCATAGGCTTGGTATTTATAAGGCTGGCAGCTCTTGCAGCAAGTTATCGCTTACTATTATCATCACCCTGACAGCCCTCCAAGGCTGTGAGGTGCTGTGCCTCCCCTGCCTGCTCGCTTTGAGCACTAAGGGAATGCAGCCGGGCTGGGAGCACTCCCCACGGTAACAAGCGGATCAGGGGACTCACGTGTGGGGCTTCCAGCACTGCATTTCCCTCCCTGCTTCCTCCCCAGTACCGTGCAGCATCGCAAACCACGGGGCTATGACTTTGCACATCCATGCTGTCATAGGCTTCTGTGAGCATTTCCGTTCCATAGAGGGTACACACGCAAAAACCACTGCCTCAGTGCAGGCATACGCTGTGCTTCTGACCCATCACAGTATGCCATAATTGCCTGAGTGGCTGAAGGAAGAGTTCATAGAGGGTAGCAGGATGCCACCAGCATGCTTCCAGGATCCTGCCCTTCTCTAGGAGGTGCCAGCCAGGAGTTCCTGGTGCCGTTGGTACAGAAATGGAACAAGAGAGGGTAGGAATTTATATCCTAAGTCCTTTTCTGATTGCAAAGGATACTTGGACACAGTAACATGTTCACCACCATCCCAGGCAAATCCTAAGCAAATTTTAAGTAAGCTAAACTGATGACCAGATTTCAGTGCTGTCATCCAGCACTGAAAGTTTGTAAAATCAAAGATCAACTCTTTTTGCTGTTTTCCTTTTCCCCCTTATGCAAGGGATGTTTTTGTATTTCAGACCTCATGCACAATACTGATACTATAAAATGGCTACATTCCACTCTGTGTGCTATAGCACCACAGTATCAGTGCTTCGTCCTCCAGGAGAAATACAGAGAAGAGGGGACCATGACAGTAAGGCCTGTATATGCTTAAAGTACAACTCTTTACAGGCTGTTGTTCTGGAAACTGCCAAAATCTGGCAGTTTTCAAACCACTTTCATCAGAGTGCCTCCAACTACCTTACAAACACTAACCAACTAAGTTTGACAGTAAGCCAAATCCTCCAAGTTCTTGTTTGCACTCACCAATGAGGCCAAACTTGTTTGTCACCTGGGGAAGTAAATACATATCATAATCATTTCTGTTCTACAGACAGGCAAACTGAGGCATTGGGCAACCAAGTGGTTCAGAGATGAGCCAAGAGCAGAAGGGATCTTTTCTTGCTTTGGTTTTTCAGCAGCCCTCTGCATGCCCACTCTTTTTGATGCAGCCACTCAGCTCCCAAGCTGCTTTTAGTAGCACAGATACAACAGCAGATTGAAGATCCTAGAGCTGACCAAACTTCTTTGAACCTCCAAAACTATTCTGAGGGGCACAGCTGGAGGCTGGGACACAGGTGTGCAACAAGCTCCAATTTTATCTAAGCTGATTCTGGCCTGCTCAAATTTTCCTCCCCCAGGGTGGTGGGCAGAGCGTATGGGCTGATCGAGAAACAGCACTCTGACGAGGCATCTACAGGTTTGCTGAGGTTTTATTTGCAGGTTTGGTGCTTCTTGGGTACCAGGGCTGTGTGAAGCATTGAAATTCCACCCTGAGCAGCAGTGAGCGGCAGAACCTGGTTTCCATAGCACTGCCATGGAAACCGCGCTCTGTGAATCTGTGCCTCCAGGCCCCTCTGCGGCTGAAGCATCTCTTGCTCATCCCCTGCACCCACCTCCATATCACAAGTCCCCAGACCTCACCGCACGCTTCAGATGATTGTAGGGTGCAGTACATAGGAAAAGTAGACCCTATTTGGTTCCATCCTGGAACACTGTATGTAAAAGAGGGGAAGAAAATTACTAACAGCATACTTGCTTCCCCCCTTTCCATACATAGAAGTAGAAAAACCTGCGGTTAAAATTCCTCAACTTGCATTCACACAAGTCAAATCTTGCCTGGTGATATACTAAGGCACAAACCCAATAATCTCATGCAATGGGTCCTTTTACCTGCCTTTGTCTTTCTGGAACACTGGCTTCAAAAAAGGAAGAACTTAATTAACTACTGGAATGTGGAAAAGGTTTTCCCTTTTCTTTCTTTTTTTTTTTCTCCTCTCCTTTCTGCTTTCCATCCCATTGCTCATATTAAAAAAAAAAAAAAATTAAAAAAATCTCATAAGGGCTCAGTAAAGTGGGTAAAATGGAGAGAGGAAAGTCATATGACAGCTGTGTGCAAGATCTGTGCTATTTCTTCCCTGCATCTGCTGACTGCTTGGGGAAACACACAGCAACACGTACCTGGAACTGGCATTTCAACACCTCTAACAGGTGCAACCTATGAGCATTAACAAGCCACTTCCCCAGGCTGGGTGACCAACATCCCAATAGGTCAGTCCATAACAACCTTGGTCATCATGAGGAGTTTGAATTTGTAGTGCTCCAACCCTCTATCCAGGGATTGGAGCAGGGACATTATGGTCTAAACTTTAGAGCAAAAGCACTGGAAAACCAAGTGAAAGACAAGATGTGGATCAAAAGGCAAAAGCTTCTGCTCATGTTTCTGCACCATAGGTCTTCAGGCAAGAACCACATCCAGACTGAGAGAAAAATCCAGTCTCTTCTCCACCAAAACTCTCCCAAAGATTACTGAAAAAGATATGATGTTATCAGGACAGGTCACACTCAGAAATTTTGTCCCAAGTGGGTTAGAAATCATCCACAACCAATGGTATAGAGCTGCTTTATATACTCAGAAATGGCAGTTCTCTTCTGACATGCATAGGGCAAAGTGAGCCCTTGGACAGGAGAGGGACCATTTCTAACTGGCTTTAATTCAGCATCCATCAAAGGCACATACCCTCAAATCTTCCTTTCCCAGGCAAGTGTCACAAGAACAGCAATTAACAAATATCAAGATAATATCAAATTTTGCATATTTATAAGCTGTCCACTGCCAACCCAAACAAGCATATTGCATTGCTCTCTGAGGCAACCCATGATGACACATGAGCCAGCTTTTGCCTCTTTGAGACTTGCATGTGGAGCAGCATTGAGCATATCAGTCATGTTGTGGCCAAGGCAATGTCTCTTTCTCCTGTCCTGGCTGTAACTCATCTGAAACCTTTCTGAGCAAAATGACCAATTCTTCACATTTCATTATGAAACATGAAGAAGGTCACCTATCTTCCATCATATGTGTCCACCTGACCTGACAGTCTCCTAAACAGAGTATTTTCCTGTGTCACCAGGCCTACCTCCAGAATGTGTGTCAATAATATCATTTTCATGAAGTAAGGAAGCTCAGACCCCAAATGTGTTGAGCTTTTCAATTTGGCTTACTTGTCCCTTTGCATAACAAACTTCAAATCCTAAATGGTTTTGACCTCACTTTTGGAATCCTGACATCTGTTGGACAAAAAAACCTGCAGAGAGCATCCCTTACTCAATTGATAACATGCTGCAATTTAAGAGCTTAATAAAGACCAAGTTACCTCTCCCCTCCCATCTCTTCCTGTTCTGTTCTTTATTATTTTAGTAATAGCATCTGTTAAATCATGGATGAAGAAAACTTGCAGCTACATGTCAAAATCCATGCAAAATACTTAAATTTCATGCCTATTAAGGTAGCCTATTGTCAGATGTTACTGTGTCAGGTGTACCAGGTGTGGAAAACCAAATTTGGTATGCATGACCACCTACTTAGCTGGAGTGTCTTCTAATAAAGTTCACTTGAAGTGAGAATAATAGCTTAGGACACGAACATACTGCATTGTTTAATTTTTGTTCCACGGGTAATATGAAAAGATGAGTGGCTATTTTGTTACAAGGGGCCAACTTTCTTGTACCATCAACCTTTTCACTTGACCTGGCCTACATTTTTGCTATGTCTGTGAAAAGCTTTGGCAGCCTCTTCAATATCACTGCTATTTGGTGCCCAGGATAAAACCTCTTTGGCCCCTCCCAAGTTTATTTTAAATCCCTAAATTACGCTCATATAATCTTCAGTCTCTCATCTCATATTAACTGGACATTTTTGCTTAGAAGTGCTGTCAAGACCCAGGCTGCTGAAACTAAATGAGACACAGATTTCCCACAAAGGTCTTGGTTCTTTTTCCTTGTCAGTGGGGTGGTATTGGTGACACTGTGATCTACCCACATTAACAAACCTTCCAAGTATGTCATTTACACTACATTGGTTCTGGTTCTTGATAAAGCTTCTCACATCCTCTGATAATAGATTTATGAAGTTTTAATGCAGCTCAAAATCTCCAGTGTCTAAATGTTCATACTCTCCATATTAGAATTCCTCCTTTTGCAGTAGCAGGAACTGATCTATTTTTAAACATTTATTTATTCTTTCAGAGTCCATGTGTCCAGCTTTACACACTTCCCTTTACCACCTGATGATTCTCAGACAAATAAACCTTTTGAATTACTCTAATCTTCACTTAATATCAAAAAAGAATTTTTCTAAGATCATGAATCATCATCTGACTCGGCTCCTCCTACTTTACCCTATAGCCAGGCAGCTTCCATCATCCTTGGAAAATATCCTCATCTCATATCAGTTAAGATCTCATCTTAACTGATTTTAACCTTAGAACAACAGATCATTCCTTCTCAAGTTCACTGGGCTTTCAGCCATGTTTTTAGTTCAGTTACTCCCCTCCAAAATCTAACTCACCCCCATACGTCCTGAATTTCCCTACTTTATCAATTCCTTCCATTAGTTTTTCTTGCAAGTCTAGTGTCATTTTTTCTGGCATCAGACTAACACACTCCCACTTCAAGAAGTATCCCACTTGCTTTGAGACTAGCAACAAAATCGTCTGCTATTGCAAAACTATCCTTTCAGATAGAAAGAGCTGCCCAGTTTTAATGATGTTGGCATCTTCTTTAACTATATTGGGAACACATTTGCAAAGCAAAGCACAGCACTGCAGTTCCTACACTCTTTTCTCAAATGTCAGCCCTGAGTTGGTTATTGTTTGTTGCAACTTCAGGAGCTCCCTGTGCCGTTTCTGGTGGGTGCTGACTTTGAAGGAGAAAGGTGGCCAGAGCACTTTCTGCAGACTTCTCCTTTTGCAGTACGTTGGATTCCCCACCAAACCGGCTGTGTTTCTCAACTTAGTGATTCCTCTGCTTGGGAAATTCAAAGTACTCGTCCAAGGTTAACCATGGATACTCCCGTGTTTGTGATCTCACCCACAGAGTTTTGTTGCCTCCTACCATCATCTTGCAGTTTACCAGGGACTGCCTTAACCTCTTAGATTGACAGAAAGTCTTCATCCTTTCATCCTTCACAAGCCCTCTTGAGTTTTTTGTCTTTTTAATGCTGTGGTTCAAAACCACAGATTGAATTTGCACTGGCTGCCAGATCACTCTATTTATACTCTCCCAGTTCAAAGGTAACCTCATACTATGGCTGAAACCTCCAAGAACAGCCCATGCCCCAGCACAGGAGCTGCCACCAGTTACCTACTCTTTTCATTTTCCTTGCAGGTTTAGAGTCAGTTACCATACAAATCTTCCCTCGCATCACCAGTATTTTTAGAGACATGGCTCTGGCAAGGCTTTTATCTGTTCTTTCTTCTACTCATCATGTTTCCTTAGCTCCTTCTACTCTTGTTGCCATGTGTTTTCCAGCAGTTGCTCAGAGCCTAGATGCCCACTTCATTCAGCATTTACTGACAGGCCACACTGCAGGAGTAGGGGGAACATCTCTTTAACACAACTGCCTACTGCTGGCTCCTGACAAACCATCTTAAAGTTGTATGTCCCCACAAGCCCTGGAGAGCATATGGACCTGCTCAGGCAACTCAGAAATGACAAGCCAAAAGCCACTCAAAAGGTAGCAGACATTACAAATCAACATTATTACTGTGTGGGATTTGCCTATGCATGTCCTGTTTTAGAATACCTTTCCAGTAATGGCCAAGGCTTTCTTGGAATGGCCTAGTGATCACTCAATTTTTCAAGGGTTTCTGGTCATGTAAACAAACAGATACTACTGTATAGTGACTGGCCATCCTCATAACAAACTTTGGAAACAGATTCAGTCAATCAGGCGGAGCTGCAGAATGTGTTCCCTTTAACAGGCACATCTGGCTCAGTTATTTCACCAGCCATGCCCCTCACAAAGCTGTATTTCTGCACTCCGGCGTTCCCTAGATACTATACAAAGCAATGTAGAGTGGACCTACACTGCCTCACAGGATGAACCAGAAGACACTGTGCTGCTCACAGCCACGCAACATATCCGATTGCAGATAAGAACAATTGCAGGAGGCAAAATTCTAACCATCTTGGACAATTGCCACACTGAGTCCAAGCAAAGCACCTCTCCTACACACTATGCTACTTATCAGGCTTTCATAGGAACACAAATCTATACAGGAAAAGGATGCACTTGTTTTGTAGCTCTAGTTTATAAACACTAGGCTCAGAGAGCAGCATGTTCTAGCCAACTTATTGCGCATCCATTTTGTAATTTATTCTCCCTAAGAAATATTTGTAGATATAAATATGCCAACATGACATCTTGGACCCATACAAGTCTCTCTGAATGCCACAAAGTAAGATGTTATGCAGGACATTAGCACTAAGCTTCGAGCTCAGCCCCTCTTCAACATATCACATGCATGTGATCCTTTGCTTCTTTGCCCATCCTTCCACCTCATCTCATCTGCCTTCCCCAGATCTCTGACAGCTTCAGCTCTATGTTCTTATCGGTGCTCCTTGTCAAATACAGATTCAGTACTGTGATCCCGCACTTAAAAATCCCCTTTATTCCACTGCAAGACCCATGAGCCACTGCTGCCCCTCTGAAGAAGAGATACAGAGTTGGTTTGGTTGAATTCCAGACAAAAAGAAGCATCAGGGCAACCATACAGAATATTTTTCCACCATTCCCTCCCATCCCTATAGTTCCTGTAGGTATCCAGCTCTTCCTCTTTGTCCTGTCTCACACTGTATCTGCATCTCCATATGTCCTCACGAGGAAGAAGCATCTATGCATTGAGTGGTGAGGTAAAGAAGGCTGCATATCACAAGAATGGGGCAAGAGCTTCGCTGGTGATAGGTTCTCCTTTGTTGATGAGAGAGGATCCCAAACAGCTTGAGGGGAATTACACTAGTGAGTTTTATCTGGAGGGGAATATGTGAGCAATTCTGCTGCATTTCTTGAGCCAGCCAAAACAAAAAGAAAAAACAAAAACAACCAATATTGCTGTGTTGTTTAAAGTTGGAAGGCAAAAAAAACTCCAAATTATCATGTATGAAAAGTCAAACTTCAACATATTTCACAAAAATATAAGGGAAATACTAAAAAAACTCAATTTTTGGAGATCACAAGAAGATATTTCTTTTAGCCTGTCACCTACTCAGCTGGCAGACAAGGGATCAGGCAGGGCCACAGCCTCTGTACAGACCGAACGACCTGCCCCATTTCCATCACCACTGTGACAGGCCTGATGCGTTCCCAGGGGACTTTTCAATACTGTACAATGAATATTTTCCAGCAAAAAATTATTCCACCAGAAACCTTTCAATGAAATCTACTGTACATTTGAAAAATTTCATATATACCAGAACACTGAGCATATATTGATATACTATTTCACATTCCATGATCTCCAGTGCCTTTACGAAAGAAAGAACAAAGTAAAACAAGCCCCTTAAAATGCCAATCCCACGTAAAACAGCAAATGATCAGCACAAGCTTTTGTAAGAGGAGCTCTAAGCTGGACTCCAATTTTGCTTCTTTCACTTCATCTCCCTCCAAAGGCTTTGGTTGCCTTCTCATTTTTGGTTAGGAGCATTTAGCTGCTTTGAGCTCTGATCCCACTACTGACTGCACAGCAGTTTCTGCCATGTCTGTGAAGATCCTTGCTGATCCAAAGAGCCAGAGACACACACGTAATCAATGCACAGAAACCAAGTCTGCCATACCTGAACACCTTCTGCCGCACAGAAACATGTGCATATTGCAAACACACGCTGGATTACAGACTCAACTTCATCTTTTCTTGAAAGCTCACATCCTCCCCACCAGCTCTCTCTCCTGTGGGACTCCGTGGCTGGGAACATTAAAATTTTGTTTCCTTCAAATGCTAAGTCTCTCTTTTTTTCCTAGAGGCTGCTACAATTCTTTCTCTGTGATCTGAAATTGCAGCAATAATTATATTTCCTATTTTGTTCACCATAGTTGATTGTTTTGGCAGTCATTCTGTAGCAGTAATCCACACATAAAGACTCATCCTGCATTTTTCAATCCAATTTAAAGGGAATTGTTTCTCAAGGAAAGCAAGGGAGAGAAAATGTTTCCTTCTGGCAAGAACTTCAAGCATTTGGGTATTACATGCAAGAATTTTACCTACTTGTCTTATTCATCATTGCATTTTACAAGCACTGATTTAAATTCCTTGCACTTCTGCAGAGGCCCGAGAGTTTCTTCATGTTGCTTTCCCTTAGTTCCCCTTTGATTCTCCCAGCCTTTTAGACAGAGAACTTTGAATTTTTTGGTTCACTCTACCAGATGATGCTAAGAGCGCCAAGAGCTCTTGTTTTGTTCTTGTTTTGTTCTGAGGCTATTTGTTTGTTCTAGACTAAGGATGTGGTAGGAATGAAGGCAGGGATGGAGTAGGAGAAAAGGGAATAGTTATTAATTCTTGCCATCAGCTCATTCTCTTGGTTTGATTTAAACAAGTTGCCCTAAAGTTTTCTTCCTAATTATTTTTGCTGAAATACCCAGAAGCCTTTAATAACGGCATTTACATGTATAATGTAGCATTATTAATGTTAAACAAAGTCTTTTAAATCCCCTCCATTTTACAAGCTCCATACTCTCTAGAATAAATTCTGTTCACAGCAACATCTCACAGACACACATCACTGTTATTTTGTTACGTGTGGATACTTTCTCCCTTTCCCCACATGTTTTCAACATTGACATTCACTAAAGCATAAAAGAGTAAGAGCAGCACAACAATGAAGATGCTGGGGCCAAAAACAGCAAGGGCTGGGGCAAGCAAAGTAAGATGACAAAAAATTCAACCTTTTAATCCCACGCATTGCAACTGCTGAAACTATCTCTGCATTCCAGACAGGGCAAGCAGCTGAAATAATAGCATTACTAGAAAGACAAGTTTCAGAATATCTCAGTGGCAACGAGAAAAAAAATTACTGAAAGTTCAGGAAGTAAAGTTTGTGTTTGGGAAGCTTCCCATCTCTGTAACCCAAGAAGACTGAGTTTTCAGCCATCTTTCCAGCTTGCACCACCAGAACTTACACATCACCTGAGGAAGCTTCCGCTACATCTGCTGAAATTACAAGAACTCTGGAACTTTGCTTTGTTATTGTTAATTGTTGCTTTAATTGGCTTTTCCCTCTCCCAAGCATCAATGATTCAGCATCAGTTGGGTCTTACAGGACCTCTGCTGCATCCCACCCTGTGACCCAGCTGCTGCTTTCCTTGGCAAACCAAGCCATGTCCTGTGCTCTGCTCTCCACTCAAGCATTGTGGAGCAGCTGGAGGACAGGAGGCTGCCAGAGATGTCAGGGTGCTTCCACAGCAGTGATGCAGCATATTACTAGTTTCCAACAAAAAGTATTTCTTCACCCCATGAGTAGTTAAGTAGTGGAACAGCTTGTCTACCATTATTCGACATACCAGGTGCTAAAAACATGCATGTGTTCTTAAATGCCAGCAATTTGCACATAGGTAAATGTGTGGAAGAAAAACCCATCCAGGGCTACTAAATACAAAGACGTGCCCTCTAGAAAATCCTGACCAATAACCCCTTGGGTGCCTGGAGAAAATTCTGATGAAGTATCACTAACTGATCCTCTATCTGTCACTGTTGGATACATAATACTGAGATAAATCAACCTTTGATCTAAACCAGATCACATACCACTAAAACCACAATTCTAAATCAGCATTTGCTGAGGTTCTGTCAAATTAAAGTATTCTGGGACAATACAGAGGAGTCCCTGGGGCTACAAGTCAGACCAATTTACCAGTCCGCCTGCTTCATTTTCTTTAAAATTTACACTATTAAACAGAATCAAGACTTCTTTGCTTCCTGGAGAACAAGTGCGTGCCTGATCATGTCATCAGTGCAGCATGACATTACTGCCGTCCCACAACAGCCAAAGGTGCCAAGTGCATGGGATGGAGCCCAAGGACATCAGCCATGGCACATCACTCTGCTATGCTCTTCGCTTCACAGCAACTGACCCCAGCTCCAGGGCATCTTTTATGAAAAAAAAAAACGATGCCAAAGCATGGCCAGGCTGGAACAGGCTTTGAGGCCAGTCATATTCTCAACCAAAATTTACACCTTCATCTGCACTCCAAGCATGCACAATTCACTACTTTTGTCCTCTCCTCATTTCCTACTCTCTGCTATACGTGGAAGTCCCAAAATATACCACAAGGTAAAAAAATAAAATAAAATAAAATAAAATAAAATAAAATAAAATAAAATAAAATAAAATAAAATATAGTCTTGAGGTAGTAGCCTATTTGGCCAGGGGGGAACGAGCAAGAAAACCTCACTGCATAACGTTTTCATCTGTGCCTTGGTGGGTAGAAAATGCCAGACTGTACTGCTCTGCCATGCATCACCTCACACCGTCGTGGCAATGCTCCTCAGGACCAGCAGATCTACTTCCAGTCCTTGATAATATTCAGCCACCTCAAGCTGCCCAACAGGCATGCCTCCATTTCTGTACATTGCCAGTGCTGCCCATGCCAGCTCCTTTCTCTTTCTACTCCCATGGTCAGGGGTGTAGCCCAGGGAATGCAGTTTGGCTGGAAGTATCCACGTGTCAAACTAATCCCAGCTGCCACAGAGGACGTGGGAGACTTTCAGCACCGGTGCAGAGATGAAGTAATGGCATAGGGAGAAGGCAATAAGCACACCGCAGCCAAACACCGCCCTCCTCTGCTAACCTCCCTGTCTCCTCGCCACAATCCGTCCACACTTCCATTAGGAAACTCAAAGCTCCACCTTGCAGTCGGCACACGCAAAGTTGGCACTGGATTCAGAGGAATTAATTTGGATGGGCAAAGTCTGATCCCTTTCCTGGAGCGTGCAGTAGAGGAGGCAGCGCTCAGCACTTCAGACATCAAGGAAAAGGGAGAGAAAGAGATGAGAGAAAACCTCACATAGAAAAGGCAGCAGGAAAATGTCCTAATTTGGAGAGACAGGCCTCATTGCCATGGCAACCCAGAATCGCCCCACAGCAGCCAGATCTTACTTTGTATGTGGTGTTAAACGGCTCAACCATTAAGAGAAATGAATAAGGAAAAAATAAAATTACTATTGTGAAGGTGGAATGGAAAGTATTTGGTAATAAAGAGTTTTAATACGGGGGCACTCTGGCAAGCAAAGCAAACCTTTCTGAGTCTTAAGCTGTATTTTTATCCCCGCCGTTACGTGCACACATTTTTTCGTGCCTTTGCTTTGGCTCTGAGGTCACCTCCTCACTGTGCTGCCAGATCCTGCCTCCCAAGCAACAGTGGAAAAATGACCCTGCTCTCTTCTTTAAAACCTCCTACAAAGACCTTCCAGGACAAGGCAGAAACTGGGAACGCATGGCTAAGCACATGGGGACAGTGCAGGTGGCAGCACATGTCACAGAAGGAGTGGCCACAAGGCATGGGGTGACAGTAGTCACCAGCCTCTGTTCCAGTCACATAATGCACGTATTGCTGCCTGAGAGAGGAACGTGCCTCTCAGTAGTTGTTAATTAATTATCTGATATTGCTCCAAGATCTTTCTGCATGCTTTAGTTTATGAATGAATAAATATAATGTCAAATCTCCTCTCCCTGTCACTTCTGCCTCCTTCTGCTCTCATCCTTAGGGTACCCCAAACCCTCCCCTCCATACTGCTGATCATTGTTGAACACCTGCATTCTGTAGGTCTCCTCATCCATTCCTTATTCTAGACAGAGTTCTGCCACCTTTCCTCAGCCCCCATGAGAAGACACACTGTTTTTTTGGGGCTGCCCCTCAAAGGCTGAGAGCACATCAAGGTGGACCACTACAAAGAAGACTAAGACAAATCAAACAGCAGGGAAGGAATGCCTGAAATTGACTTCATCCTCTGGAGGTTCCCAAATTGTAACTGAAGGAACAAGTCTCAGGGGATAAGTTCCCAGAGGCCTATTCCCTACAGGTTCCTAAGTAAACTAATTGTCACAACAAGATCTCAGGCACCTCTTAAGTGTCTAATCTATTCACGTCAGCTCGTTTCCATACCCAATTTATTCATCAAATGGAAGCAAAACATCTGGCCAAAAGGATTCCTTGATAGCACAGATGCATGCAGCATGGAGAGGACATGCTTCCTTATGGGCTTCGTTACACAGTGATACAGCTACATCCGCATGCTGTTACCTATTCTCATACAAAAACACTTCTCCCTGGTCACAGAAGCCCTTAATGGGATAATTGAGAAAATCCTTCTCCTAGTATTGCAGTCTAGACTGGAGCAGAAAAAAAGGAAACTGCATAAGTAAACCCAGTCCTTTACCACCAAACGAAAAAAGCCATCAATGTATGATTCAAGAGATTTGTGTGTTTTATAACAGCACACGGCAGGAGCTGCTGGCTGACTCTTGGCACTCTAGAAGCACAAAATACTTCCTAACAGTTTGTACTGTATATTACTGAGGATTATTACAGGCGTTTCTGAAGCCATACAGCATCACACTACAGGACCAGTACAGTGACCAGTGAGTGACACAGTTGGACAGAAGTGCAGCACTCAACACAGCAGGAAACAAACACCACTCACAACCTCCAGTTGTCCTCCCAGTGGTCAGCATCACAGCATGCCTTTGCCAGCCCATTTTCCCTTTGGCAAGAAAGCTGCCAACCACAGCTTCCATTTATAACAATTAAGCAGATGAAGCTTAAAACCCACATACATGCATAAAATCTTCCAAGGGAGCTCCAGCAAGGGCAGGAAGATGAGAGCGAGAGAAGAGCTGTTAGAAGATGAGCCCCATGGACTCACATCAGAACACAACCAGAGACAGCAGAGGTTAATGGCACTATGGCTCATTGGCGGAGAATGGACTGTGGGCATGAGGAGCGGCACAGCCTGGTGAGGTCACCAGCCATTCCCTAAATGAAGCAGTTCTACCATCTGCAGGCAAGCACGCTTTGGCATTAAACATTTTGCACAATGGCCTAATTAATAGAGCACAAAGTGACTTATTAAATCTAAATTAAGGAACCAACTGACTAGCAAAAAAATACATATCTCTGGTCAGGTAATGGCTGTATCAAACATTTAGATGTGCCCAAAGCCCAGCGACATTCACTGGTAGACTGCAAATAAGCAAAAGAAGATAATCAGAAATTTTTAAAACAAAAGAGAGGAAGGACGTACAGATGTAGGAAGTCTGTCAGATTACCAGACTAGCAGAAACGGAAGGATGACTGGTTATCCTTTGACCAGTTCCTCCCTATGTCCTCCTCTGTCAGCAGTTCTGTCTTCTGCAGGCTTGCATCGACTCCAAAACTTTCTCAGTCCCATCACAAATTAAGAGCTTTGAGATTGCAGCTACAAAAGATAAGCCCATAGATCCAAGGAGAACTCGGTGCTCAGAAATGCACCCAATGTTTGCTCTGTAGCTCCATGCCCTGCATTTCATCTCATTACACTTTTCAGACCCTTCCGTTTTGTCACCCCCTCAAAAGCAAATGATAACTTGACCTTACTTTCACCTTGAGGTCAGCACCTCCCCAGCCCACCAGAGGCACCTGCTGGTTAGAGCATGCCCTGACCTTCAGTGCTACTTGAGGAAATCAAATCACCATGGTTTGCTGTAGCCTTGCCACAATAAGAATAAGGCTGCACAAAAATCTCAGAGGGTGCGCAGAAGGAAAGTGGGACAGAAAACAGATGTCTGCCTGTTACTTCAAAAAGAAAACAAGGTGTAATTCATGTTTTAAGTGCAATTTTTACGTCTCTGCATTGAAAATATAGTTAAAGGCATGTGTTCTCCTCTCCCACAGAGGATACTAACGGAATAATCCAATTACTGTTGCTGTCATCAGGCTAATTTCTTTTCTCAAGAGGTCTGTTTTTAGATAGAAATATTAAAATCTTCAAGCCTCGCACCATGTTCTCCTTCAAAAGCTAACTGATAGGAGCATGAGGCACTGAGCAAGTGTCTGTTCATGATTATGTCTCATTTGCTTCTGTGATCCAAGCCACCGTGGCATGTTAGCGTGACTCACAGAGCGCATACATGTGCACCATGCACAAGTGTGAACCAAACATCCAACCCCAGAGACAGCACAGCACGCATTACATGCTCATTTATGCAAATCACAGAACAGGACCGCACTGGGTGAATCACAGTGAGTCACCCTGGGAGCGTGTGGCAGTGAGGGTGAGCATGCTGCAAGCGTGTTTGGGACACGCTGTGCATGGGTCACTTGTGCAGGAATCACAGCTCTTCAGACAGTCCAACACATGTCTTTGCTCACCTTCTGTGTGCATTTTTAGCTTGTTTTTGCAAGGAAATGAAGCTTTTGCAAATCTGGTGCACGCATTCATGTGTATGTGAGTCAGGCTTCCCAGTAACTCTTGAACCTGCTGGCAAATTTCCACCTGATTTGACAGTGGGGCAGAGTACTCGGGGAGAATTAAATTCCTACAGTCCTGTACAAAATACAGCCTGCAACTGCATGCAGTACCAAAGTCTTTGCCTGGCCCCACAGCAGTGTGTATGATTCACCCGCTCACAGGCTTGCACCATGGTTCACTAGACAAGCAAATATATTTCATCCTGACCAAGCAACATGTCTATTGTGGGCAATCCCTATACGCACAGCCTCTGGGACACCAGAATACATAGCTTTTCTGCCCAGACACTAGGCATAAAATGCACACGGTAAAGTGGGCGAAAAGCAATAGAGGACCTGGGAGGAATAATGGGATTACAGTAGGGAGTAGGAGTAGCCAACTCCTGAAAACACCAACTTATCTGAACTGGACATTTTCTAGTTGAAATAGGGTGGTGGGTAGAAAAATGAGGTCCTTTCAATTCCCCCCAGTCCTCACTACTGGGTGAACACTTAGCTCCTCTGAAATCTCTTCACACAGCTCAAGTTATCTCCTCTGTAGATTCCCTGATGTCTACTAAGGGCTAGCTCATGTTACAGTCTTAGCATATAATTCAGTTAAAGAATCAATTAACCAGGAGACATGAATCAACTGGAAACAGGATTAATTCATCTGGGAGCTGACAAAACTACTTCTTCCACTGCCCTTACGCTTACTCTGTCTTCCCAACAAGCTACTCCAATGTCAGGTCATAACATTCATTTTTACATGCGCCAGATAGAAAAAGAAAATAACAAAGTCTGTAACTTATATTCTAAGAAAACAGTGAGGGACAGTGAATGTCAGTTTGGAGACAAAACCTGAAATGCCCAACTTTCAGAAGGTGGAGATGGAATTTTTCAAATTTAGGTTGCCTTAACCTGCCTTATGTTTGAACTCAAAAGATTTTAGCCTACATCTTCAATTTCCACTGCTTCCTGGGAGGTGGGCAGAGCCCATCCAGATACCAGGTGTCCTATGCCTGGCAGCTTGGAACACAGTGCTGCATGGAAAAGGCTCTCCCCTCCACCAGCCCTAATGCCACCTGTTCCCCAACCTCCCCACCGCCCACCCAGCAATGCCGTGCTGAGGAACAGACTGAGCCTGGCCCAGAGCCCAGGCTGCGAAGGAGCCCAAATGGAGCCACGCAACTTCAAGACACAGGAGGCAGGCACTTTTGCAAGATGCTCTCTCCATACACCATTATCTGAAAAATGAACCATTATCTCACAAGAGTCTCTCCTCTCTGAACAACTATCTCCACTGTTAAGAATCCACTGACCCCTCTTTTTTAATATACAGTACTTTCATAAGAAGATAATCTTCTTTATGTATCTTCTGAGTTCTACTAGTTATGTTTTTTTTTTTCTACCTTGAGTAGATAACTTCAAGGTATTGGTAAACATTGGCTCAGCATGTCCCCTGGTGGAACATTCCATATTCTTCTCTCTTAACTGCCATCCGTGCTAGCCAGCAACAGGAGATTCCCTGCTCCTGACAAAGCTTTGTGAATTGGAAGTGATGGAATCAAAACATTTCCCGTGAGGTGAATCTCAGAAGGAGGAGGCCATCCTCTTCAGATGGAAAAATGATTTATGTCAATAGGTCTGAGCTACACATAACCACTTGCATGGAAGAACATTTCTGGCAATGGTGATCTTACCTTGCCCTCAGTCCTATGCAGGACGTGTGAAACCCATGATTTAGAAGGCTTAAACAGAAGTTAAGATAAGAAATGCCTCCCAGATCTCCAGCCTCTGGTAAATGGAAAGAGATGGTTAATGCAGCCCACTGAACACTGAAATTTCAGCTCAAGTGGAGTTGAGTTTGAGTAAGCGTTAGACACACACACAATGGGTAGCAAATTCACTAGAGGATTCCCTCTTAAATTTGAGACACAATTATATGCATCATTAGGACAAGTGGAAAGAACAAATTTATGACATCTTTCCTCCACTACCAGCCCCTTTCAGCCAAGGTGCAGACACACAGCCAGCCTGCTAAGTGTGAACCCCTATCAGCTGGGCACAACAAACCTTCAGGCAAGCACTCACCACACCCCCATGGGCTGCTCCAACTGAGGTGGCACCAGGAGTCATTACAGTAAGGACCATGTGGGCTCAGCAGCCTCAGTCCTTGGCCCAAGGGAAGCATCCATCTCTGTGGAAGGCCACTGCAGAGCATTCCCCAGGCTCTTCTTCCCTTAACCACTCATCTGTGACGTGGTACAGGCTCAGCTGCGGTGAGAGGATCACCAGCCCGTCAAGCTGGGTGATGTGAAGAAAGATATTAACTGAGTAATTAAATCATTCCTGTAATTACTCTCACACAGTTATAAATAATGTAGGCCCACACGTTCTCTCTGGAAGCCACAACAGCGAGAGAATAAAGGGTGAGAGATGCAAATGAAAAAGAAAAGAAGAAATAATAACAATAATAAAAACACTTAACATTTATACCGTACTTTGCATTTTCAAAGCACAGCGCAAACAGTAATTAAGAAGCAGGGAGAGTGACAGACAGAAGTGGGTGACAGAACTGGAAGGAGAAGGGAGGGGAGGGGAAGGGGCAGGCATGGCTCTGGAGGCCCAGCAAGGCTGCCAGCCTGGAGGACACACTGTCTGGCCATGTGGCTGCATGGCTTTTCTGCCTTCACTCCCACAGTTCCCCAGCAAGCTGGGAAGCAAGGAGACAGATCCACTTTGCTGAAATCTAGCAGCAAGGCAAGCGAGCTGGAGCCAGGACAAAGTGCTGTGGAGGTCTGAGCCAGGGCACTGGCAGCTGGTGGGGGTCTCGTGCTGCCTAGCGGGGCCCCAGCTGAGACAGCCTTGTGTGTGTTTTCAAAGACCTATCAGACTTTTTCCAAAGGGAACGCTGATGCCAGTGCTCCTTGTGCCCTAGCAGTCTTCTCTCACTCCCTCTGTGGCTCAGCACAAAGAAGTGAAGCAAATATCTGGTGAATGTAAAGCTGAACATGAGGCAGCAGTGTCTCCTTGCAGCCCAGAAGGCCAACTGTATCCTGGGTTGCACCTAAAGAGTGGTGGCCAGCAGGTCAAGGGAGCAGACTGCCCCCTCTACTCTGCCCTTGTGAGGCTCCATCTGGAGCACTGCATCCAGGCCTGGGGCCTCCAGTACAGGACAGATCCAGAGCTGTTGGAGATGGTCCAGAGGAGTGCCACGAAGATGCTCACATAGATGGAGCACCTCTCCTCTTAAGAAAGGTTGAGGAAGTTGAGTTTATTTAGCTTGGAGAAGAGAAGGCTCCAGGGAAACCTTGCGGCCTTCCTCATCACCACTAACTTCAGCTCTTAATGCCCAACACAGCTTCATCACCTCTTACTCAAACATTGGCTTCATTAAGTCAGGTTCCTGGTCCTAATCTACTCCCCTGCTACAAGGCTTCACACGTTTCTGGTCTTTTTCTCTGCTACACAGAGTGTTTCTCCCATCCGGATCCTGACAGAACCTCATAGGAAAGCCAGCTCCACCCACCTCCTGCCTCAGCACAGCCTGTGTTGCTCCCAGTCCAAGCACAGCTTCAAAGAACAAGATCTCTTCAAGAGATATGTAGCAAGCATCTAAAAAGACTGCTTCATATATGCAGTTTCTCGTGGTTTATAACAAGGCAGAACTTGGGGCAACCTATGCTGTGGAAATCAACCACATTTTGATTAAAAGTCCTTCCTTGGAAGACACCTTCTCTAGGCTTGAGCTTTTGCTCTAAAGACCATTGGTGTTCAGATACAACTTTTGTAGGAAAACATGCCAACAATTTCAACACGAACAGACCGTGAATCTTCTGCCACGTTTTTAAGAGAGCTATTTTATTTTCCAAATAAATAGAGAAATAAATCAATCAGCTTGAGGCATACACCTGGCATCGAAAACTTTGCTCAAGCAGTCATAGTCTGGCAAAGTTACAGGCAAACCCCAAGAGGATCTTATAATGGGGAATGCTGGGCAAGCTTACAATAGACGGTGCTATCAGTCTCGCATACAATAAGCTCTCCTGCATGCTGCAGCTATTCAGCCACTTCTAATGGGGGTTACAGCTTCTCCTGGAGTTCAGATTTTCAAATCAAGAATAGTATTTACTTCAGCTAGAAAAACTCATTAACTGCTCACTAGCAATTAGGTAGCCTTTACCTTTTGTAGAGCTCAAAGTACTTTACAAAAACATCATTACTGTCTTCTTGAAAAGGGCAAATTACTGTAGACAGAAGTTGAGCAACTTTCTTAAAGTCACGTAGAATGCTGGTTTAGAGTGGAGCTGTAAACAAGGACTCTGGTGCAGACCTGTGTGATTCTTCTAGCCACAATGTACCCCTTAGATCAGTCCCACACATTACGCGTGCCTTTTTTTTTCCTGCTTGCCTTTTAACTCCCCATCTCCTTCATTTCTCCTTCTCCCCCCTCCCATGAAACATACATCTATTATCAGGTACCTCACTGATACACAGCTAAACATTACTGCCGAAGTAGAGACAAAAAGTGCCACAATAGTCTTTTCTATATGTTTTTTCTTTCCAATCACACACTCCCTCCCCGTTTTCTTTCCTCTTTTTTTGTCCTGTCAGTTTTACTGCTCTTGTTCTTCCTCTTTCTCCTCCACCCCAGCTCTACAACACAATCTCTAGTGTTTAGTTCACTCCTGGTTAAAAACAGCTGAAGCAACATTGACTTCATGCTCTCCCCCTAAGGAGACAAGAGCACATCCTAATAAAAATGTCTGAACTTTCTTCTCAATATACAGACAAATTATATCTTTTCTCAGTTCATCCTGTTGCTCCTTCTGGCAACAACTTTAAGCATTATCTTCTCTAATTTAAGTCCATCTCTGTTCATTGCATATATAAATCACAACCTGACTCATTGTTTAGCCAATCTACAACATGCATGTATAGCTATTTCAGTCTTTCTTCATGTATCAGACTCCTCCAGACCCTTAACAGACTCACATATTACAATATCTTTTTCTGTACCCTATTTTTTTCCAGTCTGTGTATATTTAATTCCCTTCATAATTCATCCCCTCGAAACTTGGTTAATGAGGCAAATAAAAGGCAAAAAGGGGATTCACTGAAAATCTTTGCTTCTCCCCATCCCATGGTTATGGGGGAACGATAAGCAGTTCTGAAGCAGCAGCAATGGGCAATTTCACACTCAATCTTCTCAAATTCATTTTGAGACCAGGTTAGAGTAAGGACAAATTTGAGTGCAATTATTTTAGATTTTGTGCGATAAATAACTGCTTGGGGTTGTAATAAAGGACTGCCTGCTCCTAAATGAAGAAACTAATCTCTTTGTTCAGCTCAGGATTGCACAAATTGATTTAATACTTTTTTTTTTTTTTTTTTTTTTTT
>PPHD01006479.1:0-24479 GCA_002909625.1 Bambusicola thoracicus
TTAATTACTTGTTAATTTGTGTTATCTGATGTCAGTCAGTAGCAGTCCTGTTGTCCCCAAGATGTCTCCGTACCCTTCTCATTCGTATTGATATGGTGATTTTCTTCAGTCTTTGTTTGACAGAGAGTATGGAGGGAAGGGAACGGTGCCAGATCTTCCTCAATACGTTCTTCAGACACTCCCCAAGGCATGCCACGGGTTGTCCTTTAATTTGTGCAGGATGTTCTTGCAATGTGTGACACATTATTTATTTATTTATGTTGGCTATACATAAGTTGTTACTAGCTTATGTATATACTGAATATACATTGTTGGGGAAGGTCTATCTAGAGAATGAGCAATGAAAACCACCAGAGAACCCTGATAAAGTAGAAAGACCCCTGAAATGAGTTATTAATTGTAATAAAGGGCCCAAATGGTAGCAGAGGTCATGAAATCAACAAAATTTTTATCTTGTTCTGATGCAGAAACAACATTCAATTCCCACACTAACAATGTCAGAGCTCATTTGAGGCTATCTAGTATGCTAAAAGTCCTCCTTTTTAAGGGGCTTCTTTCTCATTCCTTTTAAGACATCTCTCTTTTCTTTTTCCCAGAAAAATCCTTTGGTAGCTGAGGTGTTACTTACCAGAGTGCCTTTAGCTGCTTTCTGTATTGCGTTAAAATTTTATAGGAAGTAAAGTAGAAAGAAGGATAAAGTGTCCTTGCAAAATAAAATTTGGGAAGAACAAAGAAAGGATAGGGGGTTCCCTGCAAAACAAGAAAAAGAAAAAGCTGAGAAAAAGTTTCAGTCACAACGACCTGGTTAAACCAACTTATCTTGCAAGTATATGCCAGGAGATGTTAGCTTAGCACCTCCGTGTGAGTCTTGTTTACTGGGCAGAACAAAGAGTGATAGACTTTACAGAATACAAAGATAGTTCTAGTTGGGCAAAACAAGAAACTCTGAACGGAGATTACAAAGTATGTATAAACAAAAGAAAGAAAAGGGAGTACCTACTGGGGATGGGGAATGGCTAATAGGCAAATCAAGAAGAATGTGAACCCCGAGTACCTCAGCCAATGGGGAAATGGGGAAGGGCTCTCTAGTGTCGGAGTACAGGGATAAAAGAGGGGCTGTGTCCCTCAGTACTTTGAGAGACCCCACAGGGGTGTACCCCAGTATACTCTCCCTTTATTCGAATAAAGAAAGTTTAAAACTCTCCCCTGTCTCTTTTGGGGATAAAGATAATTGAGCAAGCTTATTGGAGCAGAAATTTTCCAAGCAGGAAGTTTCCCCATTTCCTCTAGGCCGTCTGAGAAACCAAATTCTGAAAGCTGCTATGGTGAGGTGATGGGAGTAAGTCACCTGGCCATCTGCCAGCTACTCATGCTTCACCTTAATTTACACACACCGGAGGTTCTTTTCTGGCACTTGAAATTGAGAAACTCAATAGAATAACTTGGCATGCCAATGAGTTATCTCAAGCAGGTATTCCTTTAATACAGCATTGGGTGCATGGGGGATTGCCCCACCAAACATGCACACCAAGGGGGTATACAGCTATACATACAAAGGAAAAGTATATACATATTCACCAGATTTCCCCAAAATGGGTTACGTATACACTGAGTTTCTGGGAACTCATTAACACACTGTTTCACTCTTTTGCACATACCCTAAAATGTTGGAAGGGGTCTCTGGGCTCCGTCTGATGGTCACTGGATAAAGGCTAGTATTCACCCCTGTGAAGGCTCAAAGTCTTCTTCAGTGTGAATTTTTAACCTTTAGAGATGTAGTAGCCAGACCAGTTTCTGCTGATACTGCAACAGCAAATCTACCTTATCTTCACAGCATCCCACATCCCTGTGATTTGTGTGTTCCTTAATAAAGTTGTTTGTTTGCTCTATCTATGAGCCCTAGCTTAAACAAGGCTTTATATTGTCTCCTCGATTCACACTTGAAAGGTGTTTCTAATTGATATCACCAAGAATAAGCAGCACCTGTTCTGCAGTCAGCAGAACTGAGAAACATTCAGGTCACCAAGCCAGCAGGTATACTGGCTGCTTACTTTGGTCCCAGATATTTGTGTCAACAGGCAGAGACCTCACTGACATCTACTGTACATCCCTATCTTAAGGAAGCTTGCTCTACGTTGGTTCTTTTCAACATTCTGATTTGCCAACTTCCTTATCCCCTCATTTGCTGCTGTACAAACCCATGCGGATTTGAAACCATGCCTTGAAAGCATCTTTCTGTACTCACATTTCTCACACTTCATTTCCTTACTTACCTGCCCCATTCAGACACAAGGTGGCAAGATTGGAGAGGGGCTGAGGGAATGGAAGGTCAGGGATGGAGCAGTATGGACCTGAGCACTGCAGCATGGGGGCAAAGCTCTCTGCTCCTAGCATTTCCCTGTGAGGTTCCTTGTGAACCCCTGTGCTGCTGCCCAAGTGTGGTATTTCCATGAAACTAGTGCTATTCTTGAATGTATTAACGGAAATGCCAGAAAGAGCCGGCAGTCAAACAAGAGGAAAGAAAGGAGGTATAGCATGGTTTCCCTGTGTAAGCTGTGTTAGCCTGCCAGACCTGGCGCTGGAAGTACTGCCACAGAATCACCTCCACATCACTGCAGTGTACCAGGGAAGTTTCCTCCATCACAGACCATCCTTCTTTGCCAGCCCTTTCCTGGATGGGCTTTCTAGGACTTTTGGCATCCAAAAAGGTTGCTTCACCTAAAGGTTGAGACTGTGCACCATGACACCACCCAGGTTTGTCCTTAGGAAAGGACAGAAGTTGGATGCTCTGGGTAGGCAACTGCTGTACACTTTCTAAGGACTTCTTCATTTCTATGCCCTGTCTCAAGTGACACTGCAGTCCCTCTGAAACTGCCAAGCAGAGTAGAAATTTACCTATGTTGCTTTGAAAATAACGCCTCCTATTTATTTCCATGGAAACTAAAACACTGTCACAGTTCCAGTCTGGTTTGGCCTAGTTCCATGATTAATGGTGTGGAAGAATTCACAATCCATGCCCTGGGAAAAAGAGAAGGCAGGGAAGGGAAGAGGTAGAGAAATGGGCCTAAAAACAAAACAGCAGCAACAAGCTAAGGGAGAAAACTAATTTACTAAATATGATAGCAGAATGTGAGATAACACAGTACAATGCAATATAATTGGAATTGAAGCTAATAAATCAAATAAATGAGAGTGTCCAAACCTGAAGGCCTTACTCTAATGGCTAGGGAGCATACATTGCAGAGACAAGCAGAAAAAGAGAAGGCAGTCTTGCAACTCCCAGTTTTATCTTTCCCTCTTAACAGAAAATGGAAATGGAATAATGAAGACTTCTGGGAGCTGTAGTTCTTTTCTGAGGCAGGTACCCAGAACAATCAACAATCCATGGAACTGCAGCATTAACTCTTTAACTCCCAGTGCACTACATGATGTTATGATGTGGAATACTGATAAAAAATCATAAAACCTCAACAAACACATACAAAGAGCATAATAATACTATTTCATAGAGCAAATCCTCAACTACAAGACACTATTTTTCAACATAGTCACCACCATTAGCCAATGATGAACATGAGCCTGCATGCCTATGCAGTACCTTGGCGTACATATTAATTCTCTTTCAAGGTCTCATAGATACGTGCTAATGCCCCTTTGGGCATACTCAGTGGTATTTAGGGCAGTTGAGTACCCACATACTTCTTCTTCCCCTTTTTTCACCATCAGTTTCATCACTTTGTCATACACCCTTGACTCACTTCCACCCATTTTTCCCCAGTTTGGAAGATTTTCATTGCTTATTAGGCCATAGTGAGCCACTTTTTAAAAACAATGTATGTAGAACCCAAGGATAATGTCCTGGCACACTTTGAGAAAAAAGATAAAAGTATTCTGTTGTGACTCCAGCACTTCTTGTGAGGCAAAATCATTGAGGTAGAAGATAAAAGTATTCTATCATGTTCTTGGTGAGAAATTATTGAGGAAAAACAAGACTGTTCACCCACTAAAGCTGAAATGGAAAGTTTTAGAACTATCACTTCTGGATTCCTTTTGCTAAACTAACACATTGGTTCTTAAACTAATGTATCCCTATTGCTAAGCAAACCAACCTATATAAAAACCACAGGATGTCTATAGCCCAACCTTCTCAAATTAAAATCAGCTACGTGATCAGATCAGTTTGCTCAGGGTTTTATCCAGTCAGGCCATGGAAACCTACAAGGACAAGGACTGTACAAACTCTCTGAACAACCATTTCCAATGTTTGCCTGTTCTCACTATATTCAAGCTGAATCTCTCATTTCATGTCTGCTGTCTCTCCTCCTCCCATCACACACTACCATGAAGAACCAGTTTCTGCCTTCTTGGAAACCACCTTGTACTGGAAGGCTGCTACTAGGTCCCCTACAAAGCCTTCTCTTTTCCAGACTGCTTTAGCCCCTGACCACCTTTCTCACTAGTTTATCAATATCTTGTACTAGTAGAATATCAGTACTGAACACAGTAGTCCAGTTAAGGCCTAACAAACTTTGCACAAAGGAGGATAATATCTTTCCTGAGCATTTGCCATAGAGCCTTAATTGTGACCCCTGCTTCCATCCTGCAATACCACAGTCCTGGTACTACAAGCTGGTGACAGACAACAGTCTTTAACACAGTTGTTAGTGTGCCCTCTATCAATAGTATGACCTGCTAGCTTTCTGAGGTTCTCTAAGCTAACATTAATGTATTGCTGCAACGCAGGTATATAGCGGAAGCTGTAAGGATATCAGTACTCCTTTTGCCACATAATCAGGAAAGTGAAACAGCCATATCCCAGGGAAGGTCATGGACAGTTCACTGCATAGTAACTTCTATTAACGTCATCTGTTTGCAGGGAATTTCTATAGAAGATTATCCTACAGGCAAGTAGAGTTCATCACCACATCTTGCTCTACATTGCTTATGAAAGGAAGCTACACCTCAAGGCATAAAAAGGAACTTCACAAATCTATCCATATTTAGCTCTTCTTTTGTATGGCTCGGCAGACCATTTTTTAAGGCAGTTGGCCCTGAAAGGAAATCCTGAAGACTTTGCAATGGAACTGGGATCTGAAAGTGTGATCTGAAGGATCATGTCTTCAAGGAATTTCTAAAACACTCCTGCTTGACATAAGAAATAGAAACGAACAAGAGAATACACAACACATAGAGAATATGGAGAGGATTATTTTGGCCTAACTTCATACATCACCATCACAAAGTTATTTGGAGAACTGGTAATGTAATTCTCCCTTGGCCTCCCTTTGCCTGTTCTTACTCTTCAGCTGTGACAGAAACATGATTCAAGGTTAAAAATGTTTGGGTTTTTGTTCTGTTTTGTTTGTTTGTTTGTTTGTTTGTTTTGTTTTGTTTTTGCTTGGAGTTTGATTGCAAACAATATGTTGTGTTAGCTCAATTGATAATGTAGTCCAGAGATGGGTTGGAGGGAGAAGATGAATACTTGAGCCAATATAGTGACAAAAAGAAAAATATGTAAATCTTATCTAAGAAATGTTTCTCTCTCTTTTTTTTCTTTTTTTCTTTTTTTTTCCAGATGCTGAATTCTGTGCAGATTTAATAAACTATCAAGTCACTGCCTTCTTTTCAGGTTTCACATAGTTTATTTCACTTGAACTCAAACTACTGCAGTTTCAGGTTTCACACAGAAAATAAGGGCATCAAATGAAAGAAGGTGCATCCAGCAGAGCAGAAGTCTGTACAGCAGGAGAGCCAGAGTAATGGTGTTTTCCTTATGAAAGCAGGAAACTCAGACTACTGGTTCCAGAACCATGGTGTTCTTGTTGGAATCTTTCATCTAGACATCTGCAGAAAGAAAAAGCATAAGGCATAGTGCATGATGAATATTCAGAAACAGATCCAAGGGCCAAGAAGTTGTAGACAATGAGTTGCAACATCCTTTTGTCATTGACATAGGCACTTCCAGTTGCATTCAGATTTGGGATGCCGTGAGAACTTGCACACATGAGGGATATATGGAAATGGAATAAAAATGGATCCTTTAAACTCTCCATGGTATGTTCAAGGCCTGGTCTACATATTTGGACTAGAAATAGTGCCACCAACTAGTACAGTAAATTACAAATCAATCTGCAGTCTGATCAGCACATGATGGAATTAAATACAGAGCAGAAGTGGCTGCTTTCCTTGCTTTTACAGCCAGTTCTCAGTTCCAGCTGTCTCAGATGTTCCCATCTTGAAAGCCTATTAACACTAACCTGAACTGCAAGGGGAATTGTATTCTCTTGCTGTACGGTCATCTGTAGGAGGAAGGAGAATGCATGGTTAGCTGCAGAATTACATGGTAAAATAAAGCCAAGCTTCTTTCTCTTTAACACTACCATCCCACTCTCCTTATTTTCCCCTCTTCAGGGTGTGAATATAGGAACAGAAAAATGTCTAGAATTTTCCTTTATTTGTCTCCACTCCAGCTATAAAAGAGCCTTTTATGCAGTGTGATAATCCACAAGTAATGCCACCTATTTTATTATGTTGGCCCACAATGCCAGAGGCAGATGGTGATGGTATGGCAGTTGAGGTTGAACCTTGCTGCCAATATTCTGTTACATTTTGTTGCCATGAGACAGAGGGGCAGTAGAGGGGCAGTCTGACAAAATGGCATCTGACACTGAAGTGCATATGAAGAAAAGGTGTGGAATTGATTTCTCCATTTAGAAAAAAATTGCACTCATTGATATTCATTGACACTTGTTGAATGGTTATGGAGACCAAACAGCAGATGTTAGCATGGTGAGGTGGTGGGTGATGCATTTCAACAGCGGGCACGACGACAGTAATTCACCTCTGCTGGTGCAGTTTTTTATGAGTGTGGCATGCAGGCTCTTGTTCATTACTGGAAAAATGCACAGCTAATGGTGGTTACTATGTTGAAAAACAGTGTTCTGTAGCTAAGAATTTGCTCTATCAAATAGTATTATTGTACTCTTTGTATCTTTTTTAGTTTCCATGGATATAAATAGGAGGCATTACTTTCAGAGTGACTTACATAATAGAAGGATGTTTTTAAAACAGAAAACCTTTCGGTAGGTTTTCCCAATAGCCTTGTTTTTTATTGATAATCAGTATATTCCTGTCTTATAACAAGCACAAAAATTATGGTAGAGGATGAGACAGCAAAGAGAGGGCATACTAGGTTACAGTACTCATCTCTATAAAGATTGAATTAAGAATCCTCCTCCTCTTCTTGAAATGATATGGGAAGGGAGAGGAAGAATGGAATTCAGTATACAACATGTAGACCTATGGTTCAGCTTTCTAAATCTCCAGTGGTACTTTTGCATATTACTCTCAAATTCTTTTCAAATAATTCTTGTTACTCTGTGTGTTGTCTCATACTGAGCGTGGAGAGGTAGAGGCCGAGAATGATTTCAAGATCTCTGGGCTAATAGTTCATTTAGAGCTTTAGGGAACTGATACAAGTTGTAGTGATATTGTTAAACTTGCTAATGCTCGTTAATAGGTAGCCCTGTAGTTTGTTTAGATAAGGGGAAGAGTTTGTTCTTTGTACCAAGTAGATAAGGGAAGTTCTGCTTTGAATCAGATGATAGTTTTGTGAAAGTATTGTGTAATCAAGGTGAGAAGCTAAATGAACATGAGTGAAGACCAGGTTCAACCAGTGAACACAATGAGGAAGACTACTGATGGTGACCAGAGAACCAAAATACCACCACCACTCATAATATGCAAGGAGGCAGAATCCTATGCTAATGACTGTGGGGGAAGTATTGAATACATATGTACTGCATGGGAAAACATTTGCATATGTAACACAAGTAATATATATAGGCTGAAGATACTTTGTACAAGACATGCATGGTAGTCAGAGATGATCCACCATGCGTCAAGTGCCAAAAATAAATAATGCCTGCTTTCTAAAACTCCAACTTGAGTCTTAAGGTAACAGGCTAAGAAATTATTTTCCTATTATGCTCTGGGACGTGACAGAACCTACTGGATGGCTGGACTGTTACACTATACCTGAAAAGCATAGAACTTAATTCTGCCTTCTGATTGATTAAGGTGGCAGTATGTAACACTTTTTTTAAATAAATGTCTAAATATTTTCAAGAGAGCTAAGGAGTGGACGAAGACATGGTAAATTGACAGAGAAGCTTTCTTTCCACAGAGACCTAGCTTGACGTTAGAACAATTTTTAAAAAAATCAGTCATTTTGAATATCCACCCCAAAACATAATCTCAGTGTCCAGCAGCCTCACTTCAAGGAACAGAAAAGAAAGTGGTTCTGAAACATAAATGTAGAAGTTCTGTACACAGGAAACTCAAGCTTGAAGTTGAAGGAGGAAGTACACAGGACTAAGGGACATAAGTGGAACAAATACTAGAGTGCACTGTGTTTGAGTGGAAGGTAAGATAGTGACTCTTCACCTGAGTCTGTGAAATCTCACCTGGTTTATAGTAGTCATAGACATGCACTGTGGCTGGTTTCAGGATCTGTACTTCATTATCTTGCTCCACTGATATGTTAAGATTCAGAGTAGTCTTATCCAGCTAGAGGGAAGAACAGACGCTGGCTATCTCAAATTAATCTGCATTCCAACTTGATTCCCTCTGCATCAAAGATTTCTTCCTCAGGTTCTTTCATCCTCTTTTGCCAAATTTGAGTTGTATGACTAGCCTAGAGATTTGTGTTTTCTGATCTCTAAAGTCTCAACACAAAATGCTGCTGTTGTTATTATGGAATTCTCAAAACAAAGTACTTCTGTTGTGCAGCAGCTACTTTAGTACTACTTGACTGAACAGATCTCTGTGGTCTTCCTCTTACCTCTTCCAAGTAGACTGTGACTTTGTCTGGTTTTATCTCTGCTTTTTTCACCAAGAGTACATTCTCCAACTACGCAGGAAGACAAGAGAATGAGCTTTGTTAGCCTCAGCTCAATAGTTTTGCCTGATGTCTCACATGTAGGTTGATATTTGTCAGCACACCACTTCTGATTATGGCACTTAGTCTAGTCTAGGGAGATCCTGTATTCTCTATCTATGTAAGGGCCTGTATTTGCTAGGAGCACACAAAAGACTTTCTTACATTTGGAACAAATGTCCTTGATCTATCATCCTACTTTAAGCACTCGTAGCAAAGGTAAAGCCATTAAGCAGGAAAATATGATGGATCTTCTAGTTATCTTCTAGAACAATGAAATATGTCACTGAACAATTCTATGGGATTCAACAATGCTTTATGGAGTATCCCTCCAAATGACAACATGAGAAATTTCAGTGCATCCTAGATAGTTCTAATGAGGTATTTTTCAGCTCCTTTCTAGCTTCTTACCTCGTAAGTGGTCCTTACTGCTAAATATGACAAACTACACGATGAGTTCAGCAAGTAGAAAATTGCCTTGTGTAATAGCCCGCTATATCTGCACTTGCTTAGTTTATTTAATTTATAGTAAGATAACTTCATAGTAACTATTATACTCCAGCAGTTCTTAGAGGTTTGGGTATTTCTGGCTGAGATACATCTGGAAAGTACATCTTCAGGGAAGGCCAGAGGAAAAAGTCTTACCTCTTTCACAGACCTTTTTGTAGGAATGAATCCTGACAGCATATCTACCTCCACCAGGGCCATATTACTGGTTTCCCGGTCCCCAGTGTAACTGAAAAAAGGCAGGAGAGAAACACATTAGATGGGGAACTCATCACAGCATTTCCAGAAGATGATGATAAACTAGTCCCAGTTCTGGTCTACTGTACAGTACGAATCAAGACACGCTAGTTCAGACCATGCCTCCAAGTTCTCCCTGTGCTGGGAACTCTGGTTCTTGAGAACACTGCTGTCTCATCTGCCAGTGCTCTAGGAACTGCTGTGCTGCTCTGTGCTGAGATAGTTGGGCTATAGAAGCCACTGCCAATGTGTTCCCTTGCTTTCCCAGGCCTTAGCTCTCATTTCATGATCTTATTTGAATCTACAGAGGAGAAGGCAGTCTGTCCCGGTGTTTACAAAAAATAGGAGATATTTAGGGGGCTCTGGTCAGACTGTGGGAGCTCTCAATGTTTTCTGGTGAAGGAAAAGCATCAGAAAATCCCATACCTAACAGATACGTGGATGTCAAACTGTTTCCTGACACCATCACATTCTTGTGCTACTGTTTCCACATCCAGGAGGAAGACAACTTGAGTTTTTGGTGGCGGGATGTTATAGTAGAGAGTGCTCTGGTGGAAAAGAAAATATGTCTGTCAAGTACCCAGAACTTTTCTGCATGAGCCAAAGGCCTATTTGTGCCTCCAGCTTTTAACAAACAGATAACCAATAACTCAAACAGCTGGCTCCAGCTGTTCTTTTTGTCCAGACATGCTATGTTGAGCTCATAGGGTCTCATATAGCCTCAAAAATGTAGCCCTAAGTTTGAAGATATCTGTAATCCAAGGTCTCATTCAGCTCAACATTGTCTCATTTTTTACTGGAAAAAAAAAAAAAAAAAAAAAAGTTTTGAGAAAGCACATTAGTTAAAACACTGCCCATAAAGAGAAAGAAGGCAAATCCTATACAGAACTTGAGGCTATAGCATTTGCTTAGATCAAAGTCTCAAAGAGTTAGTGGCAAAACTTAACAGCTCTGTTTCTTATATATGCTCACCTGTATGTAGACACAGCCACTGCCAGTTGCCTGTACTGTGTACATCCCTGGGACTTCAAGGAGAGATGCTTGATGCAAGACTAGCTTATTATTTTTGTGCACATGAAACTCTAGTGGAGAAGCCTCTTTGCCTTTCACTGTCACCTTCACATCTCTGACCTCATGAGGAATCAGGGCTGCATACTGAGCCAGGGCCTGCAGGCTAACGACTGTATCCTGAAGGTAAATAGAAAGTCACTTTCCTATGCAGTAAAGCAGTACAAGATTCATCACTCTATATCAGGCATGACAGGGAAAAATACACATCTAATGGCCCCGACTCATGCTCTGATACAACTAGGGTACATGCCAGTAAGTTCACAGGGTTCTGGATGACTTCTGTATGTTGGAAAGCATGGTTTCTGAGCCCTGGGACTAGCGGTCCTAGTCCTGGGTGATCCCAATTACACTACCAAAAAAAAAACCAAAAAACCAAAACCTTCCCCATGGCATTCCCCTTCCCAAGCAGGGTTCATGTATGCCTCTATGCAAAGGATAGATCTGGAATTACATGCACACACACAGCACACACATATCACTCTATGTACAGTATCTCTCTTCTTCCCCCATAACTTTCCCCAGATTGTTACCTGTGTGGAAGCAAATCCCCCAAGAGCATTTCTTTGTTTACTGAGCCAATGCACAAGCTTGCTGACTGCACTGTCATTGACAGCAAAGTCTGGTTTGGAAACATGAGCCAGAAGGATGTAGGCTACTATCTCAATCATAGAAGACGATTCTTCACTACTGGAATCTGATGTCAGATGCTCTGCTGATGCATAGAGAAAAAAAATGTGGAAGAGAAGAACTTTAGACTCCTATGAACATTAGCTCATCCTGCCCTTCTATATCTGGAGGAGTGACAGTTTCCCTTACAACACCAGAAATGCCTGCTACTTCTTGGAATACAGAAGCCAATCTCTCCAGTGGTTTTTGTTCTCTGAAAATATGGTAGACTCCAATTCTTCCTCTGGAAGCACAGAGAGATCCAGGCTGCAGATATGACCCCAAATTCTTATTCTTCTAGGAAACAGTTCTGCTAGGAACTGACTAATTCTGAACACAAGCTTTTTGTTTAAAGTGCAGCCCTGGTTTTATTCAGCTGTGTGTATACTCAAAGCTATGTCCTGTTAGTGGTGAGAGAAATGAGCTGGTTTTCATATGCCATATTCCAACCTTTGATGAGGAAGCCACATTTGTTATTACTATGCATCCAGGCACTGCTTCCTCAGTGATATGCTGTGAGGATATCAGCTCTTGGATTGTAACTGTAGGTCACATTACCATCACTAAGTGGAGAATGCATGGGTTGACTTTAAGAAACCAGGGACCAATGTGAACAGCATTGGGAATAAATAGGAGGAACCAGATATCTGTGTGTTGTCACAGGGTCATATTCTCACTGAGATCATAGAGATATGGTGGGACTGCTTTTATGACTAGAATGTTGTCATGGATGCCTATGCACCTTTTAGGAAAGAGCAAGGCTAAGTGGTAGAGTTGCTCTTTATGTGAGAGAGCAACAGGAATGTATTGAGCTCTACCTAGGGATGAATTATAAATGAGTTAAGACTTTATGGGTAAGAATTAAGGGGCAGGCTAGCATGGGAGACACTGTTGTGGATGTTTACTATGCTGCCTGATCAGGAGAAGGAAGTTGGTGAGGCTTTCTATATGCAGCTGAAAGTAGTCTCACAATCATAGGCACTGGCTCTCATGGGGAACTTCAGTCACCTGGATATTTACTGGGGAAAAAAACAACACTGCCAAGCACACACTGTCCAGGAGGTTCCTGCCGTGTGTTGAAGATAACTTTCTGACACAGGCTGGGGAGGGGCCAACAAAGTGAGATGTGTTGCTGGACCTTGCTCTTGCAAACAAACGACTGATTTGCAATATGAAAGATGGGGGCAGCCTTGGTTGAAGCTGATAGTAGAGTTCAGGATCTTGTGTGGAAGTAATGAGGCAGTAAGTAGGATTGCAACTCTGGACTTCAGCATAGTCAACTTTGACATCTTCAAGGACCTACTTGGAGGTATTTCATGGGTTAGAGCATTGAAAGATAAAGGAGCCCAAGAGAGTTAGTTCATTTTCAAGCACCACTTCCTCTGAGCTTAAGATTGGTGCAAACCTAAGGGTAAGAAATAAAGCAAAAATGGCAGGAGACCTGCATGGATGAGCAAAGAGCTCATGGAAAATTTCAAATAAAAGAAGAAAACATACAGAATGTGGAAAAAGGCTATGGCCACTTGGGAGGAATATAGGAATACTGTCAGGACATGCAGGGATGCAACAGGGAAGGCTAAGACACACTTGGAATTAAATCTGGTGAGAGAGGTCAAGGACAACAAGAAGGCCTTCTTAAGTATTTCAGTAGCAAAAGGAAGACTAGAGAAAATGTGGGCCAACTGCTGAATGAGGTAGGTGCCCTGTTAATGGAGGACACTGAGAAGGCAAAGTTACTGAATGCCCTCATTACTCCAGTCTAGAGAAGACAGAGAAGGAATCTTATTAATGCTTATAAATATCTAAGGGGCAGGTGTCAAGTGCAAGGGGCCAGGTCTTCTTCAGTGGTGACCAGTGATAAGACAGAGGGGCAACAGCCACAGACTGGAAAACAGGAAATTCCATATTAACATGAGAAAAAAAATATTTACTTTAAGGCTGACAGAGCACTGGAACAAGGTAACCAGAGTGGTTGCAGAGTCTCCTTCCCTGGAGATTTTCAAAACCTGTTTAGACTCTTTCCTCTGCAGTCTACTCAAGGAAACCTGCATTAGCAGGGGGATTGGACTAGATGATCTCCAGAGGTCCCTTCCAATCCCTAAAATTCTGTGATTCTGTGAGTCCAAAGTCTTTGAAAGGCAACAACTTACTAGTTTCTTTCTCTAACTTATCCAGGAGCTCCTGTCTCATCTCCACATCCTCTGTCAGTGTGAATACATAAGCCATCAAGGCCTTGACATAAAGGCTGGTCTCATCAAATGTAACATTCTTAAGACAACGTAAGGCATTATCCAGCATTGTATCCTGAGAAAGGAATTGAAAGTAAATTCACAAGATAACAACAATTCTCAAGTATTACAGCTACATCTTCCCTGCAAGCCCTGCATCATTTTCAGTGACAAGTGTTCCCCTAAGATTAGTTGGGAATGACAGATGACCTGCTTGCTGCAAATCAGGTCAGTGACAGTAAGAACACATTATCCATGTTAAAAAGGCCCTAAAAGAGTTCAAACGTGACTTACGTTTTTCTCCAATTGAAGCTCAAGAAGGGCAGCAGCGATATAGGCTGTTAATGAGAGTGTGTCATCCACACCACCCTGTAAATCACACAGACAGACAAAAATGAACATTGCTTGCCTCCAAACATTATGCAAACTGTCACTGTTTAACTACTGAAACTGCCTATGAATAACATAACTACCAGAGTACAGTAGCATGCCTGTGGGCATTCTTGATATGGTGGTAAGCTATTTATTTTTTTAATATGTTACAAGTGGACACTAGAACAAAGGTTTTATGATGCAGGATTTGTATACAAGATGTGAGTTTGTATACAGATCAGTTGATTGTGAGAAGCTACAGAAGTCAGACAAGGATAAAGTCTATCTGTAAAGGAAGGAAGGAAGGAAGAGAAAGGGAGGAAGAGAAAGGGAGGGAGGGAGGGAGGAAGGAAGGAAGAGAACGGGAGGGAGGGAGGGAGGAAGGAAGGAAGGAAAAACTGTAGCCCTTTACTTTGCTAAAATATCAGCCTCTTTTATTTCAGACATGAGCCTCATGTTTAGTAGGGTGACTATGCAATCTGACCGGTCTTGATTATTTTTTCCTTACAATTATTTTTTCCTTTACAAAACACGTGAACCCACGTACTGCTACACTGCAGGCAGATGTTTGGTACTTGAGCATCAGGGCATGTTCATTGTGCATTTCCAGCTACAGTGCAGGGATCAATCTGAGAGTGCCAGGTTCCAGGAAAAGTAATACTTGGTGGGCAGTGAAGAGGCAACAGTGTCTTCATGTTAAAGCACAAAGTTAGGCCTATCTGGAGAGTCTTTATTGTGGATCATAATGCATGAGAAGAGCGACAATCCAGCCAGAGTTTTTTGTACAAGCACTATAGAATACAAATATTTCTCCCTGTACCCCTAATGTGCCTTGGCACAATCAATCATGGTGCCATTTATCTAAAGATAAAATGAGAATGCCCAGTAGAGATTGAAAACTCACATAGAGGAAATGCATGTTGTTCTAGGCTATGCTTCGTTCTGCTCTGAGAAGATGTTTGACTGAGTTAAACCATACTTTGTGCTACTGTGCACATCAGAAGAACCTGGGGAAGTGACCCCATCCCCTTATTGTGTTTCTCCCACTCCTACTTCCATCACCATTAGTCATACCTTCAAGTCATTATTGAAGAGCTTCCCCACACTCTGGAAGCAACCATTGGATAACTGATGCTTCTGCAGCCAGAGCACAGCATCCTGCACGTGATCCTTATTGATGTAAATGTAAGAGCTGGCTTGCCCAAAGGACCTGGCCACAAAAGCTGTCAGCCTGTGGGCAGAGCACAGATATCACAGCCAGGAAATAGAATGGATGCTAGGTTTGGGATGACAGCACTAACTCCAGCCACTCACCACGTGTTGCCCTGGGTGTCAGACTTCCCAAAGGCACTGTAGGAGCCATCATCATGTTTGTAGAGCAGCTGACGCTGGTAACCTATGAAGACAGGGGCAAAAGCAACTTTTAGTTTGAAAACATGTACCATCTCAAACTGTGCTTTTCATGTAGGAAGAAGGCTTGTACAGCAAGAGACTTCACCAGCTCCTACAGACACACTGAGCCAAACCTACTACATCACAATGCCTTGAGCATCCCACAGCATCAGAGTGACAAGAAAAAGCTGCGCAGCATCACTGAAGTGTGCCATGCAGCTGCTCTACATTACTAGCTGCTTTTACAGAGTAGGGACATGCTCAGCCATTTCACCTCCCCACACTCCCCAAGCAACCCTAACTGACACCTTACTGTGAATAGAAAAATCAGGAGTGACTAAGAAGGCTTTTCTCAGAAGGGACAAAGAGAAATCCTGATATGATGTGCATTGCAAAATAAGACACTAGCACTGTATTAAATATGAATTTCATTGGACATAAACAAACACTACCTAAACTATCTATCTGCTATGGCCACTCTTTATTCCATTTAGTAGAAACTGTTGCTCTGTTTCCACAAGGAACTGTATCTGCATCAGACTGATAACAGAACAAAATACAGGCATCACAGTATAATGGAAATCATTAATTACCTATACCCTCCTGGGAAAAGTAGGCTTAGTACCTCAATAATATCCAGAGACAGAAATAATGATTCTTCAAAAAGATGCTTTATGTTTCTTGAAACCATTTCCTTATATTCAGTGATATCTTTCTTTGGCCAGCTCAGGCACTGCTTTCACTCTTGTCTTGCACTCACTCATTAAACAAACGCTCCACACTCTAGATTTATAGAACCTTTTTTTTTTTCTTTTTTTCCCCCCACAGAATAGAAGGAAGGACAATGTTTACCAGTTCTCAGGAAATAGAGTGCTGTAACTTCAATTTTTGGGTCCAATTGTTTAGTCTTCTTCAAGTACTGGAGTACAAAGATGTTTGGTGCAAACTGAACCATGTTCTGTTCACCACAGCCAAAAGGCATCTCAAGCAGCCGATCTAAATTCTGAAGTGCTGGGCCCATGATATCTCCTAAAATTTGAGGTGGAGGTTCAGGAGAAAGAAAAGTATTCAGCAATATAAAATGAAGGGACTTCTGCCTTCACTAAGCTCTACTGGAATCCTGAAAAAGAGTTCCTCACGAAAGTGATGCATGTAACATCACAATTAGATTTCTTCCAGCCACTCCTGGATAAGCCCAGAACAGCAAAGGAAGAATGTATCATTCTGGGAAGAAGCAGGGAATGCAAAACTTGAAGGGATCTGAGGAAATGTTAAAAGAACTGTCATTCCTGAGGTATCAAGCGGGGAAAAGAATTATAGAGGCAAGCCAGATGATAATCTGGAGGGATGTTTTTGGTTGCTTTAGGTGGACGATTGAGAGACATCAAGAGGAGATATCCTGTTTTGTTCCTTCTCCAGAAACCTGGGGATCACCTAAGATGCTTCCATATGAGAGGAATAACTGCTGAAAAAGATATACATTTGATATACATTTCTAAGGCCATCATCACACTCTTCAGTTTATCTTATGAGGAACTGGGTTAATGCCACATTAAGGCCAAAGCATTGTGCAAGCTTTTCCCACTAGGACCCAAGAGCAAGGAAAGCCTTTATCACCAATCACAGAGAAAGTGGCTCGACCAGATCCCTCCAGTGTTTCTGCAGGCAGGGTCAGGGAGAATTCTTCAGAGACTGTGTTATCTAAGGAAGGGAAAAGCCAGAAATTTACTCTATGGAAAAATTATCACACACAATCGAGACAACCCAAAGAGGCCTACAAGAGAATGAGTGTGAAATTGAGTCACAGAAGCTGAGATCTGAAAATATATGCCTCTTACAGGAAACGTTGCCAGGCAGAAGATAGATATGAAGAAACTACAGTGATTCTTCTCCCAGGCATGGATAGGGCCACAGGTGCTTGTTCTCAAACAAATTCCCCCCACCTCTGGGTACCTGCAGTAACTCCATCCCTTCCATCCTGATAGCTGTCAGTGAATTATGTTCCATACCTGTAGCACAGAGAAAGGCGTTTTGGGTCTTCTCTTGTAGTACGCCTCCTGGCTGCAGGTGAAGAAAGAGTAGTTCAGAAAGAGAAGGCAGGAAAGGAAGTCTCCATGCCTCTGTAGGCCTGTCTGTTTCCAAGAAAGATCTAAACTTCCTCTTGCTAATAGTTTCATGGGATAACACACTGTCCCCAGGTATTCTCCATCAGTGGTCTGACTAACCTTCACAAGCAAAGGTTTTATCACTGTGTCTCTCTTTCCTTGCAGTGGTGTCACAGCAACCCTGTTATCACACAGATTATGCGAATCTTCTGCCACGCTGCTCACAGTAACATTCACTTTGCCTGCAAGAAGCACAAGAGTACATCACTGAGCACTTGCAGCAGAGTTCTGTACGTACAGGTGATGGGACCAGACACAGGGGCAGGCAAATTTCACACATCCTCCCACTAGCTACCACACATCCCTCTGCTTAACCTCACCCAGTCTAGTGGCTGTCACATTCCACACAAAGATTTTTGCTTCGTTGGCACAGAGGCAGCTGGTGAACTGGCAGCCTGGACAGGCATCCACCTTTAGTTCTGGAGTCTCTATGAGGGTGGTGTGCACCTGAGTGTGTTAAGGCATACAAACATACATTGGCATAGAATTAGCACCAGGCACTGATCAAAGGAACAAACATGAGTCACAAAAGATGAGACTGAGCTTTGTGTCCCAGTATATAGCTAATAGCTTGCCGTTAGGCTCGTGCACTTGCTCTAGCATAGGCTATGGGACTGAGAAAATACTCACCTGGATACAGTCCTTGAGGTAGTTGAAGACGGTGGCTTTCAGGCTGAAAATCTCTCCTTGGATCACAGAGTATGGCAGTGACAGGTCTACAAAGAAAGGCTGGAAGACCCTAAGTGTAGCTAAATGAGAAAGCCCAAAGCCAGTATCAGCAACACAGAAGGTATTGGCATTCCATTCTGTAATAGTGTCAGGTACAATAACTTGGAGAGATGCTTGACCTTCATCACTACAGCAGGAAGGGAGAGAGAACTTGATTAGAAGCAGTCAGAAGTTTCCAAAGATCTCTGGAAAAGGTGGACAGAGACTATTACCAACCTGATAGGGACCAAATCCCAAATCCAAGTTTCTGGGAAATATGTCCGTGGTTTGGGCTTCTTTGTGTCATCTGACTGAGGTACAAGATTGTCATGAATAACATGACTGTCTGCAGCAAAGCAAGTAATACATCAGAAAACAGTCACAACAGGTGATACTACTTCTTCATTTGTAGGCACTCTAGCACAAACCGTAAATGATCTGTGTATACAGGGTTTGCTATTCAGTGAGAGTATGTCACAGTCTGTATCTTTAGGGAACACAATTTTAGGGAGTGAGAGTTGAATGGACTTTGGTTTGAGGTTCAGACTGACAAATCCAGCAAGTTTTAGTGTGGAACCAGAAGGAGACAGAATACTTAATTGGAATCATGCCATTTTAAGTAGTCTGTGAAAATGCTTGTGGAGAGCAAGCTACATTTTCTGTGAAGACTACAGAACCCAAGGACAGCTAATAAAGGACAGAGATCTGAGCTTTTAACTGTTATGGATTAACTGGGTTCTCTAGACTAGACACAAACATTATCTCTTTCATACACACAAAAAAGAGAAACACAGCAGGGTGGAAGTTAGCCATCTCAGCAGTAGCCTGGCCAGGATTAGGAGAGAAGAGTCCCCTCACTCAAGGAGTTTGAAATTTTCATTCCTTACCCATAACACTGTTTTTGTTAGATAACATCTTTCTCTCAAAGTTTTGTTGCATACAGGAAACTGGTTTCTTGATTTTAGTATTGGTTAATATTTTCATGCGCAATGACTGGGAAAACAGTAATGAGAGTAAATCAGTGGTAAATAATAGGCAATAAGGAATGTTGAAAATATGTTGATATATCATAGCAAGTTTCATAAGGCAGTTGTTGGTTGCTGAAATACTTTAAAATGCTGCCTGTTTGTATACACAGACACTGAGAGCAGCCCTGCAGACAAGAACTTGAGGGTCCTGATTGACAAGAAGCTGGACATGAGCCAGCAGTGTGTTCTTGCAGCCTGGAAGGCCAGCTGTATCCTGGGCTGCATCAAAAGAGGCATTGACAGCAAGGCAAGGGAGATAATTATCCCCCTCTACTCTGCCCTTGTGAGGCCCTGTCTGGAGTACTGCATTCAGGCCTGGGGCCATCAGCGCAAGAAGGATAGGGAGACGTTGGAGCAGGTCAAGAAGAAGGCCATAAAGATGATCAAAGGACAGAAACACTTCTCCCTGGAAGAAAGGCTGAGGGAGTTGGAATTGTTCAGCCTGGAGAAGAGAAGGCTCTGGGGAGACCACATTGTGGCCTTCCAGTAGGTCCAGCAGACCTCCCCAGAAGGAAGCTTATAAGCAGAACGCTGACCGATGTTTTGCATGGTCTGATAGTAACAGGACAAAGGGGAATCCCTTTAAACTAAAAGAAGGGATATTTGGGCTAGATGTTAGGAAGAAGTTCTTTCCTCAGAGTGTGGTGAGGCACTGCAGCAGATTGCCTAGAGTTGTGGATGCCACATCTCTGAAGATGTTCAGAGCCAGGTTGGATGGGACCCTTGGCAGCCTGATCTAGTGGTTGGCAGCCTTGTCCATGGCAGAGAGGTAGGAACTAAATGATCTTTAAAGTTATTTCCATGCCATTCTATGATTCTACAACTCTGGGCAGTGTATGAGGAATGCACTGTGCTTACTCCTAAATTTTAACTTTCCCCATAATCCCCAAGGGAGTGTGGGTACACTGGAGAAAAACATGACACAGATAACTTGTAGCAATGAATGTCAGGGCAGCTGAAGTTTACTAAGGCTAAATAGTTGTAGGCATTCAGGATGGCATAGTGGCAATCACTGGTTTAGAAAAAGTTTGGTACAAGTTCAGAGTCTCACCTTAAACAAATTAAAAACATCAGCATCACTTTGGTACCATGGTGCTCCCATCTGAATCTTTTTAATGACACCGGATTGCTGGGGCAGACAAGGGTATGCATCAAAGTCTTCCAGGTGATAAGGGAACCCTCGTCCTCCAATTGTAAAACTGTCATCAAAGACCTTCTTATACAGCTGCAAAGGAAAAACAGAGGTCTTTATGTACAACAAGGTTGTGTGAATGAGACAAATATTTGGATATATAGCCCTATATTTTACTTCATAAAGTTCCATAGTTGAAGAAGTTGGGACTGACCCATCTTACGCTTAAGGAATGAGGCCCAAGGAGTGAATGTAGGCAAGAAGCTCTTAGTCTGAAGATTTTCACCTCTGACAGTTCAAGCCTTTTAACTCTAAGGTGCAAAATCTGGATAGGACACATCTCAGTTTGAATGCAAGGCATTGGAATATCTGACTTACAAATTTCATGAGTGTTACTTAATATATCTGTTAGAAGTAAGTGCTGTGCGTTAGAACAGCATTCCTGTAAAAGAGAACACCAGATCACACTGAGGTGCCTACCTACAGCTGCAACAAGTCCCTCTGGATTTGGATGAGGCTTCTTTGTAACAGGTTGGCCTGCTATAACTTATCTTACAACTCTGTATGAGGCATACCCTCATGTGTATCACTTCTGGTACACACTGTGAATTTATGTTTGAATTTTCAGCTCTTGCAATGTTTTTGTTCTAATAAGTCTTAAATTCATTCCATTGAACCACAGGACTGCTTTAAGAATAAGTTTATTCGAATCTTCTCAGAATGATTCTCAAAATGCACCTGGGTGCAGACAAAATCCTGACCACTTTTCACCAGTCACCTCATGGCCACTACGGGTTCTGTCCCCTGGCTACTCTTTTCTAAAGAACTGCTTGAGTGCTCAGCCTGAGCAGTCATACAGTTATAACTCAGCAATATCTGGAACAGGACAGAATGGCCCTACTAGCACAAAATTATTTTTTAATCATAGACTATCTTGAGTTGGAAAGGGCCCACAAGAATCATCAAGTCCAGCTCCTGACTTCACACAGGACTATTCAAAATTCAAACCATACTTAAGGTTAGTTTAGCCTCACTGCCTGGTAGCAGACAGAAGAACAGAAAGGAAGGTTTATGTGAGGAAAGCACTCTCCCTCTAAACAGAAAGCACCAGCACCTCTTTGAAGCTGCTCTCCTGACCTACCCCAGCAGTGGTGTGCAGCTTCCATCACTCTCCAGATAGAGATTCAAAGCACAAGGCAGATGCACTAGGAACATGAAGAACACATAACTACTCAGAAAAGGCTTAGGAGGGAGAATGCCAGAGCAGCCACATAACAATGCTTCTGGGTCTAGGAATGGCCTATGGGCCAGGAGCATGGAGACAGAAGGCAGGCAGACATTAGGGTGCTAGTCATGGCAGGCTGCACTCACTGTGTCTGCTGTTAGGGTATTGTTCTCCATGAGGAGGACACTTCTGTCAACAGATTGGACAGAGCAGAGGGATCCTGGAGCAGCTTTGAGATTCAGACTGACTTTTGACCCTGGGACTTCCTGCTTGCTTGAGAAGTCCAATTCCACCTGCAAAAGGAGATAGGATCAGGCACTTACCATTGGAGAGTGGTACTCTGTGAGTCTTAGGTGTATGGGCAGCAGAGTGAAAGAGAGTAGGGTAGGGATGAGATGCAGAGAGAATCCATCCTGTAAAACCATTGGAAAGGTTGCTGGGGCTGCAGTGCACACAGCCCAGTCATAATTCCCCCACCTCATTGCAGCCCTCTCCTGCTGATTCAAGACTGCCAAGGCAGTGAGAATTTGTCAGTAGCCAGGCAGGCAGACTTCTCTGTGCATTAGGGGGAGCATGGAGGACACTGTATTTTCAGATCACTGGTGAATGTAGGGAGAAAACAGTGTTCAAGGGGGTATGATCTACTCCTTGGGAGGGGCTTGCCACTCAGTGTAGGGGAGGGCAAAACTAGGAATGCAGAGGAAAAGGTTACTTATTTTGTTTCCCAGACAAAAATACTGGACATCTGTTTTAGCAGGTATCCAATTTACACCTTTTGATTAAAGATGAAACAGAACCAGAAATGACAACATGCCAGAGGATATCAGTGATGTGATTGTCTTCTTCTTCCATTTTGCATTTCTGCTCACCTTGTGTCTAAAGCACTTGGCTACTTGAAACTCTTCCACATCAGCCACCACTTGTCCATCCAAGAAGAGTGTGTACACTAGAAGCTTGATGTCAGGCAGGAAGTCATTGCCAATAGTTAGAGTTAATGAGAAGGAGCCATGCAGATCTGTACAACACAGGAAAGAGGAGAAAAGAAGAGAGGAAAAGCACTCACTTGAATCCATGCCATTTAGAATCAGCTGATTGGAGATAGGAATCAAAAGAGGAAATTCGTTATTTTCTTCCTGTAAACAGGAACACTTTATACAGTGCCACAGACTGCAGATTGACAATAATCCTAGAACACTAGCCAATCCTTTGGTTCAAGGTTGGCAAAAATCTCTCTCTTCCCTCCTCCTGCACTTTATATAAGCAGAGGAACTACACAAATGTTGTATCTTCTCAAAGATATAAGCTGGCAGCGAAGTCATAAGGTCAGGAATTAGATCAATTAGACAAGACTGGAGAAGGACACTCACCTAGAAGGCCACTGCACCAATGATAATGGAAAGTGTTGAGCTAATAAGGTGGACCACACTCTAGCAACTCTTTCAATAGCCCCTGCCTGTGGTTAATAGTAACATATGTAGTGTTTGACATTGTTTGGCGGTCACACTTTCCTGAGATGTCCACTTAACTTCCATGAGGTTGTACTCACTCTCATGCTGGGGGATTGGCACTTGCTTCTTTCCACTGAAAAGGATCTTGCCTTTGGCTATCACCTGAAGAGAAAAGAGAAGAGCCATTGAAGGGCCTGAATTCTGCAAGCTTGAGAATGTAAACAGAATGAAAGAAAAGGAAACGTCTGACAGATATTGTCATAGAAGCTCCTCTGGTAGGACATGCCCTAAGAAGCTCTGCAGCAGAGATGGTGATAGCATCTCTGGGAAGGGACTTTAGAGGTATTTGTTAGGCCATGAGAAGTGGCTGCTTATGTAGCCAGAGGTACATCTCAGTCTAGCACTACCAGCTGTTTGTAAACATCAGTGAAGTCTGATCTTCACATTACAATATACAAGATACAATTATTTTTGACCTTACAAATTAGCCCAGTTCAGTAACTGATACTCATCAGTTCAGTAACGGATAATCATAACAACACAGCTAAATTGTAGCCAGACTCTTGCTTTGGATTCACTTTCCTGTAAGTGGACTTCATCAACACCTGTTTATGTACCTCTGCAGTACATCATGATCCTGTGCAATTTCAACTTTTTTTTCCTGTACAGATGGAGACATGGAGAGGTCAGCTACCTCACACAGTTGGAAGTCTGGGACACTCTATTGGATAGAAACCAGTCCAGTCTTTCAGTGATACCCATGCGAAAATAATAAATATTAGACTAAATGGCAGTCATCTGTCATTAAAGCTTAGAGTAAGACATTCCTAAAAAAGCAACTGGAGGCTAGGAGAAGGCACAGGATCTAGAAAACAGGAGAATCATAGAATCATAGAATCATAAAATGGCCTGGGTTTGAAAGGACCACAACAATCATCTAGTTTCAACCCCCTGGTATGTGCAGGGTCACCAACCACTAGACCAGGCTGTCCAGAGCCACAGCCAGCCTGGCCTTGACTGCCTCCAGCGACAGGGCATCCACAACCTCCTTGGGCAACTTGTTCCAGTGTGTCACTACTCTCTGTGTGAAGAACTTCCTGCTAGTATCTAACCTAAACCTCCCCTGTCTCAGTTTAAAACCATTTCCCCTTGTCCTATCACTGTCCACCCTCGTAAACAGCAGTTCCCCTTCCTGTTTATATGCTCCCTTCAAGTACTGGAAGGCCACAATGAGGTCTCCCTGGAGCCTTCTCTTCTCCAAGCTAAACAAGCCCAGTTCCCTCCACCTTTCCTCATAGGAGAGGTGCTCCAGCCCTCTGATCATCTTAGTGGCCCTCCTCTGGACCTGTTCCAAGAGTTCCA
>PPHD01006480.1:8628-24479 GCA_002909625.1 Bambusicola thoracicus
AAAAAAAAAAAAGAACAGAAAATCCCAGTGATTCTGTCACTGTAGAAACCATATAATTATGTTTTATAAATGTCTTGCTACTAGCTAAACACGTAACCTGCTTTACCAACAGTAACCTTGTTAGCACTCTACTAACACGTGCGAGCGGATCTAGCAGCAGACAGAAGATGGTGTACTGGATATTTCAGCACCCAAATCCATGATGCAAACCTCATGTACTAAAATGGCGTCGAGAAAGTGAATGTTAGGGCTCTTTTGGTGAGAGCCTATTTCAGGCCATTCACTAGTAATGCACACTAAGAGGATTAGTGGGTAGTTTTATGTAACGTGTAATTTAATCCCTCCATCTTCCTGGAGTACCAGTAAAGCAATAGACCTGACAGCTATGTGCTCTTCCAAGAGACAGCAGACCCCAAGAGTTGTACGTAGCAAACTGAAGTTTAATAGTAGCAAGTTGAACAACGCCCCTAAAGAGCCCATATCAAAGCGGCCTATTGGAAACATCGCATCCGAGAAAAAAAAAAGAAAAAGAAAAAAAAAAAAGTACCTTAAAAAGATTACGTTACTGAGTCTTTTTGGAGCTGTGAGTTCTAAATAATTCCATCAGCATCTCTGATGTGGAGTAATAAAGATAACAAAGCATTTCTTCCCACCCTGCAACCCTCTACCCCTCAGAATTACATCATTATTACTCAATGGTTTGTTACTGGGTTGGGATACATGAGCCAATTGTCTGGGTTTTGCTGGGAGTCCTCCAGCTATAAATGGCCTGCAAAAAAACTGTCTGCGGGAAGCTGGCATGTGTCAGGCAATCTCATGAATGTACGGACCCAAGAGTGCTGGACAAGTTTTCAGCAGCTGGCGCGGTGCTTGCCAGTGCCTGGAGGTCGTTGGGTCCTGCAGGAGCCCTGGGGCTCAGCTGCAGGGCACCAGCACTGCACAGACTTAGCGGGAGCTCTGGCTACAGCCTGAGGGTGCTGCTTTGTGTGAAGCATCTCTATAGCGTCAAGTCCCAACCACCCCCAGCTGCCCTGTGCAAAATGCACTAAGGCCACCTTGTGAATGTTAAATTTCAAGCGAACAGATACTTCTAGAGCTTCCTCCCTCACAGATGAGCAGATATTTTGCCCTCCCTGAAGCAAGCTGTTGCGTTCTGAGTAGCAAAACAAGTTGGCATTGCAGCTGGCAGCATTTGCCTTCCCCTGCATAACTCCTCTGACCAGAAGGGAAGGAAGCATTGTCCAGGAGTGCACAGGCTCTTTGCTTCAACGAGCACCATTTGCTGCAGTAGCAGCTGGAAAGCAGTAACAACTTCAGCCTTGGCAGAAGTCAGACAGGCAGACAACTCAGAGACAGTAAAATGAATGTGAGGTGAAGGGAGAGGCCTTTTTCCCCTCCTTAGACTCAGGTGTGGGGCTATGTTTTCCACCCAGAAATCATTCCTCCCATGTACTTCCACTGTAAAATTTCTGTGGCAGTCATTATGTCATTTCAATTACAATTTCCCTATGTTCTGACTGTTCAACAGGCAACTGCAGTGGCTTTTAAAATTCACATGGCATTAACTCAGTTGAGAGCTACAGAGGAATTGCAAACCGTTTCTGACAGCAGCAATCTACTGGCTTGTGGGACTCCTGGAAACGGGAGACGTGTGAAAGAGTTGGTTTGTACACTGTAGAGAGGAGTACATGGCAAACACCGATTTGACACCTCTGCTATCCCTGATGCTATCACTTGCAAACACAGGATGCAGGATGGCTTCCATAAGCCTCTCACATCTCATTGAAATGCATAGATAGGAGAGTCTTTAAAGAGATATCCAATGACAAGCTTGTACTTTCAGTTCTCATTAAAGCTCAGCATGCAAGGCCTTCAGAGATCTTCAAGGAAAGTGATAAAACCTGTGAAAAATTTGCCTTTCTGTCTTCAGATCTGCTGGGGAAAGTATATGGAGGCAACGCTGTGGCTAAGTGCCACAGTATGCGCTTGGGCATCCACAGGCTGAGTGTCAGAAAGACCACATCTTTGCCCTGAGAGGGAGCTAATGATATTGAAGTTATTTCTGAGAGAGATTTGCCCAACACATTATAAGAATCTGTTTAAAGGCAGATTCCTCCCCTACCAGGTCTTCTTGGCACCATGTTACCCGCCAGTTATTCATGCTGGCTGCTTACAACTGGAATGGGGAAGAGGATCCATGCCCCTCTCTACACAGAGAAGTCCATGTCAGGTGAGAGGCTGCTTCTGAAGCCTCACTGCCCTCTAGAAACCCAAAGCAGAGTCAAAACCAACTTACATGCCTGTCTCACCATGTTTCACCTCAAGCTGACCTTCCATTCCCCGCTTGTAGGCTTGGTGATCTGAAGTCATGAAAGTGCTTAGGATGTTCTTGGCCAAAGTCTATGAGATTCCTGCGTGAATCCTGATGTTTCTGAGAGACACCAAATGTTCCTTCTCTACATGTAGCCTGAATACCTCAACCTGAACCCGAAACAGCATGTTCTCAAGGTCTCAGACTATGCTAACCCACTTTGGCCTTCCTTCCTGTAGGCTTTTTCCTCTGGAGCAATTATCTCCACCAAAGTCAATTGGTATGCGCCGCATCCATTGATATAGGTGCAGGTATTGTGCTCTGTTCTCAGTCCAAAGCACTCCAAATGGCAAACTGTGCATCAGCTTTTACCCTCTCTGGTGAGCCTCCATTTGGAAGACTACCTAGGTTTAAGCAGTTTTTGACACCCTCTTAAGAGGCTTTCTAGCCCAGGTTTCACTGTGGTTTTGTTTACAATAGAGATGACCCAATTTTTGTATACATTCAGTAAGTAACAGTATTTATTATACACTGCCAGGCACTGACTTAAATTTAACAGCAAAAAATTTGACTACGGCAAAAGAGAATATATAGGACTGTGGCTCACTGAGAGCGTTTATCTTCTACAAACATTAAAATTTCCATACAATGAGGTATGGTGTACAGTATATTTTTACTACAGGATAAACACGGGGAAAAAGAACCAACTTAAGTGCATATATGTCCACTGAGACCACTCCAGTTTTCCTGTAAGATATTTTCTAATGTTGGCCTAGTTCAAGCCCATTTTCAATTTACAAGTTCCCTAACTGGAAGAAAAAATGAAGAGAGAAAAGTTGGTATAGCTGGAATAATTTCACCATAAAAATTAAGTGATGAAGCCAGACTTTTCTGCCCAAAGCTTTAAGTGACATTGTTCCACTTAGGTTTAAATTGGAGCTGTGAAGGCTGAGAAAAACCTGCCTAGCAAAGAAAAGGAACTTCTTTTCCGAAGGCAAGCAAATGCATTTAGCTTGGACAACTGCGTGAACCCGGAGGGAAAACAACACCAGAGTGGCTTGAGGTTGCACTGAGCCATGTGAGGATTCGCATCTGCTCTCAGAAGCTTTCTGAGCCAGCACTGCATTCAGGTAACATGTGTACTGTAAATTGAAAGGTGTACTTTTAAAGGCTTTTCTCTGGGCTAGCTGTCCTTAGGCAAGCCGCCACATCCCACCGCAGCCAACACCTCGTTTATCTTTATTAAGGAAACAAAACAGAGCAGCAGCGTAACTGAGAAAATTCGGGAGAAAGAAATCGTGATTTCTCTTTTAAACATGGAGAAAGTCAGAAAGAGCTCTTTAGCATGTGATTTTGCAGGGGGGATACTTTGACAAGCAAATGGATGGGTTTTTTTCCTGCTGCGTATCTTTGGAAATAGAGCATTCTTGGAGGTCTGCGAAAAGGGAGCAGGGTGGAGGATCTGGCTTTAGGTTTGCTGTGCACCTGGAGCTATTGCAATTACCCAGGCGGGGACAGGAGCTGTGGGCAGGATGGGAGCACAGGAAGGAAAGAGGACTCGCATTAGGTCAGAGCCAGAGCATGGGCACTGAGTGCATATCAAAGCCCTGCCCTACACCGCACACAGGGTGCATGTAGCCCAGAGCCTGTGCGTAGAACAAGCTCCTGGAGTGCCTGACACCTCTGCAGCACCTCTCTATTCTCTGCATCTAGAAGACCCTGAACAGAAAGGGTTACCCAGAGCCTTTTCCTCTCCTACATACATGGATATTAAAACCCCAACTCATACGAACCAAGTTGTACAATTTGGGCCACATACATCGGGGTGAAGTATATCTTCCTGCATCTCCTATGAGAAGGAGAGGCACGTGGCCAGCGTTCTCCTCTCACAGCTGGGTACCCCACCATCGCCACAGGGCATCCCAGGGCAGGCACAGGGGTAACCTTACTCCCTCTCTGCCTATCCCCAGTCTTGTTAGAGAATGGGGAGATTTAGTTCCAAATTTTGGCAGGGATGGGCATCTGTGAATCCCATCTTCTGCCAGGAAAATGCAAGAGAAAAATCCGGGGGTTCTTTTTTTTTAAGATATGGCAAAGGCTTGGACCCAGGAGGGGATCTGGAATGTGTTTCTGCCCAGCATGCACAGGTTGGGGCAGTGGTTTCTGCAGAGGTGGGCCCTATGCAGCTCCCTGCCTGGGGGATAGCAACTCAGCATCTCCTGGGGCAGCCACTGGTATTCTGCAGGTCATCACTATTCCAGTTCTGGGGGAGAAAAAATAAAATAAAATAAAAAGGAAAGTCAGTATAAATAATTCTAGGTTATATAAGCTCCAAGAAGTCTTAATCTGTGTGTCACATAAATGGCTTGCAAGATGTCAGGGGTTTTCATTTGGGCTTTTTTAACCTATTTTTACTATTTTTGTATTAATTTAGGGGGAAAAGATTGTATAATGAATCTCAATGTACAGCATAAGCCTAAAATAAAATGGCTGTCTCTCTCTTTGCTTCCTGTGCTCCCCAAGTGCTGCAGAAACCCATTCCGTTGCCCTCCCAGCACAGCAATTTGTCCTGTCCAAGCAGCCAGGCAGCGTCCTCTCCAGCTGCCACCAGAGAGGGACGCTGGAGCAGTTTGGGGCACCTGCTCTCTGCTCACACAGGAACTATTCTTATCACTTGCTGGTGGTGGTGGAACTTCCCAACACTTCAGCATTCACAAAGCTAGGAAACCCCATCATTATCACAGCGCATCTCTTTCTCTGCAGTTGCTGCCCCAGGATCTTCCCATCCCTGCAGTCCATCACCCTTCCCTATTTCACCTTGCTCCAGGGTTTCCCCCAGCAGACCTACTCAGGCCAACTGCTGCGCTGGTGCAGCACGGCACTGTGCCAAGTGACAAGGGTGGCAGGTACAGCTGCTCTGTTGCAGCTGGTTGCAGTTAATGAGATAAGAATCAGTTCCCCTTCAAGGGCGAGAGAGCAAGACCCAGGCCTGAATCACTGCAGACAGCAGCAGGACTGGGAGCAGTCTGTGGGCAGCCATACACTTGCCAAGGCTTTCAGCCACTTTGGTTTGATGGGGAGTTAGAGTGCTCCTCAAAGGTGGCTTCTATCACCCATACTCCTGACCTAGTCATAGACTCATAGAATGGCTTGGGTTGGAAGGGACCTCAAGGATCATCAGGTTCCACACCCCCTTGCCACAGGCAGGGCTGCCAGGCACTACAGCAAGTACTAGATTAGATTGCCCAGGGCCCCACACAGCCTGGCCTTGAACACATCCAGCGACGGGGCATCCACAACCTCTCTGGGCAGCCTGTTCCAGCATCTCACCACTCTCTCTGTAAAAAAACTTCTCCCTGACAGCTAATCTAGATCTCCCCTCTTTTACTTTAAATCCATTCCCCCTTGTCCTATCACTATCTACCCGTGTAAAAGTCGGTTTCCCTCATCTTAATAAACTCCCTTTAAACACTGAAAGGCTGCAATGAGGTCTCCCAGCAGCCTTCTCTTCTCCAGGCTGAACAAGCCCAGCTCCTTCAGCCTGTCTCCACAGGATGGGTGCTCCAGCCCCAAGTCCCTGTCACCTGTTCATTCTCACATCACCAGAACACTGTAATTCCAAACTGGCACATTTCGTTATTTGTACAACTACTTTGCACACACATACTGTGCAGGATTAGGGACTCCAAACAGTGCAGTGTGCTCACATTTACACCGATCCCTTCAAATATCACTTAAATGTGCACAGGTTAAACAAAATACAGAATTTGTTACGGGGAGCTGGTTTTGATATGCTGATTTCTTTCTACTGGCACAGAGCAACTGAAATATATATGCTAAGCACCGAGCTAGAAAGAGTAGAACATGGTGTCTATCAGGTCATCGCTGGTTAAAGACCCTAGTAGCTGGAGGGCCAGAGTATGTAGAATGTTCTATTCTGATTCTCTTCTGCCACGTTCAGTTCCCCTGAATACAGCCTGTCCTGGGAACAGACATACTTCTGAGCAAGACTGCCACTTGTGTTCCTAGACATCACCACGCCGAGCGGGTGAAGTTTGCTGGAAACAAGATTTTGAATGTACATAAACAAAGCGATGCCAGAAAACACAACGTGCAAAAAAAAATAGGCCTTCACATACATTTCATAATTAGCAATCTGTTCACTGATTCTGCAAGGAAAAATGATTTTGCCTTTGTTAGCTTTAATCAGGAAATGATATGTCCCACTAATACATATATAGTGCAGACACCCCCATACCAATTATGTATTTTATATACACACAACTCAAGATGGCTCTGTGAAAAAAATAGGAGGAAAATACAACCCAAAAACATAGTCGAAAGCTGGTAGGAAGAATGGCCTAGCTGTCCTGGAATTAGGAACGTATCAGCATGGGTGGAGCAAGAGAGAAGTTATGGAGGAGCATAGGAACAAGGAAGGGAGCTGCAGAAATGCAGAAGTGTTGAGAAAAGGAAATCTTTGGGTATTCCTGTGCCAGGCGGATGGGAGAGGAATGACACAAAAACTTCTGAGCTGCAAAGAGAGGGAAGGTCTGAAGAAGGAGGAGAGAGCAAAATTATATGAAGGCATGAAAGATTTACAGCTGTAATTTATACCAGGGCTGCCTAACAATAGATAGGGTCTGTTCACATAAGGAAAATGAAGATTCACCGCTGCCTAATTATATGAATTCAAATATAGACTCAGTGCTTCAGCATAAAAGGTGGATATCATTTGTAATGGAGGCTGGAGAGCTGGAGACTTTCGCGTGATATATACGCAGTATCATGCAGAAAAAGAGATCAGTCAGATGCACTCTGGCTCATAACTTACTGCAAATAACAAATGGTCCCTCCATCTCTTTGAACAGAATTCTTACTCAGAGAAAAGCAGCTGGCTTTTAATGTATCTGAAACAGACATACCTCCCTGATAAAATACTCATCTGTCTGAGGCATTTTTTTTTTCTTCTGACAATGCAATCGATTTTCCTTCTGGACAAAAGGAGCCCTCACGCACATCACCTGCGGTAGGAAGTGGGAAATACCAGCTCTCCTAAGGTGATGGCCAAGTCAAGAACGTCTGCAATTGAATTTCCCTCTTTTCTTTCCTGGGCAAGCTGTCCTGGGTTTGCCAATTCTCAGCCCTGCGTAAATCACCGCACTGCACCGAGGGGCTGCCAGGAGGTACAATTTCAGGATGTTCCCATTGGTCAGTCCCTCTAATGGGAACCACTCCTGCCCATGGTTAAGACCTTACTGGAAGGGTTGCTACAGAAGCTATGACAGGAAAGCCGAAAACATTGTTGCTGACTTTTCTCTGATATATGTGAGTGATGTGACGTATATTACTCGATCTGAAAAAGAGAAACATTCAAAGTCCATTGTCAGAACACCATAGTATGTTTAATATCTCCTTCTGTGCGGATGTTATCCAGCAGATTTATAATACAGACACTGCAGAAGTGGGGAGAGTAAAGAGAGAGGCAGGGAGAGAAAAATACCTCTCGGACGACTCATTTGGCACTCTCCAAATCTCTCTATCAAAGGAACGGTTATTGCCTCACAGTCAGGGGTGACACCAAGCCTGAAGAATCTCATTTACAAGGAAAGGTTAAAAGAATTGGGCTTAGAAATGGGAAGTTTGGAGTTGACGTATGCGTCTTCAGAACTGCAGAAAGGATTGCTAACATCTGTGAGTTCCTTTTCTTTTCCCAGCATGTGCTTCAAAAGCCAGCATCTCAGAATACAAAATATTTGAAGTGAGAAGCAAATAATAAATTTATGGAGAAGGTTTCACAGGTAGAACTGACAAATATATATTGGAGATGGGAGACAAAAATTGGACCCAGCTCAGAGATACCGTAGAGAACTCCATAAAAACCTGCATGGAAAAACTCTCAGATGTACTCACAGGCCTGAAGAACTAACTATTCAGGTGGTCTGTTCCAGCACCTGGCTGAACACAAGGTAAGAGATTTAAGTTACTGACACCTGCAACAACAGAGCTTTAAACTCTGGAGCCTGGGTAAGGGAGAACTTGTTAAAAAAATGATGAGAAAGAAATGTAATGGCAAACTCTTGCTGTATATCAGCATCTCTCCATGGACTTCAGAGGTCTAATATCACTGGGTTAAAGCATGGCCAGTCCTTCTCCAGGTGACTGTTTCCCTCTTCCTCTACCAGCCAAAGGCTGAGTTTCGCATTGCCAGTCCTCTTCTGAAGGCAAACAGCCTCTCTGACACTGCCCAGGTGCCAGAGTACATGGGGCATGGAGCCAAGGCTGGACCAGCACAGCCTTAATGAGGAGCACCCCATGCCTGAGCCGCTGCTGGGCATAGCCTTAATTACTCCTTCATCAGAGAGACATGCATTCATATTTCTACTGCTCTTTAAAGGCTTATAAGACAAATTGGCCTCTGTGGTACTCTGTAGATGTGCTAAAGACATGGACGTGCTATGGATGCTATCCAGGCCTACTTACACTTGTGCTTTTCCAGTGCTTGGTAACCTTTGGCTTCATGCCATGCAGCCCATCTGAGATTCACACTGCAAGTTTTACTTGGATAACTGTTTTTGTTTAGATCAAACCAGTCTCTGCATACATGGATTGTTTCATTTGTCCCATAATGTTTTTCACACCTGGAATCTCTGTCCTCTGTTAGCGCATTAGGAAATAAAGGTGGCAACAGCAGGAAAAACAATAAGTAAAAGTCCAGGTAGAAGTCTCATTATTTTTCCTAAGTGGCAGCTGATTTTGTAAGGCTCCATTACCAGTAATTTTGTGAGGTTCCATTTCCACTATCCAATTTTCAAAAGATTCTTCATACTCTGTTCCTATGCCAGGAAACCTCTGGGTTTTCAGTATACTGATACGGCAGAGTATAACAGCCAGCTCCAAAACACGTTGCCCAGCAGGTAAAAATAAAGCATCAGAAGCAAGAGGAGAGGACAGAACTGCTGTTCCTCAGATTTTCAGCATAAAATATGGGCATTTCTTAAGAAAGAAAAAAATCACATTTTTGCCTTTGTTCTGATGAGAAAATCCTACTGAGTTACAAACTTAGAGAGTCATAGAATCACAGAACAGTTTGGGTTGAAAGAGACCTCAAAGCCCACCTATCCCAGCCCCTGCCATGGGCAGGGCTGCCCCCCTCCAGCTGAGGCTGCCCAGGGCCCCATCCAGCCTGGCCTTGAGCGCCTCCAGGGATGGGGCACCACAGCTTCTCTGGGCAGCTGTGGCAGAGCCTCACTGCCCTCTGAGTTAAGAATTTCTGAATAACATCTAACCTAAATCTCCCCACTTTTAGTTTAAGGCCAATCCACTTGTTCTATCGCTATCAGACCACATAAAAAGTCGAAACTTGAGGCATATGAAATCATTTACAAAAATTCTGTCCAAATTAGGCAGTATTATTGACCAGCCTTCAGGAGCTATAATGAATAAGAGACTGCTGTGCAGGAGGGGAGCGGTGGAAGCTGAACTGAGAAAAGATTTGTCTTTTCTGAGTATATTACAAAGCCTCAGATCCAGCTAACAGCAGTATGCCCAGCACCAGAGCAGTGCAGCGTCTGTGTTTGGATACAATCGTTCTATGAAACAACAAATTGGTAAATAGTTCCCCAGTAAGGAAGACACCGACCAAGCTTATTTCAAAATGCTGCTGAAAGAAGGGAAGGTCTTGAGGTCTGACTCCTCCATCTGGAGAAAATAGGGCAGACGAGCTGCGAATGAGCGGCACTGATCAGAAAGGCAATAACAACTGCAAACAGCAGCAAACCTGGTAGGCGTGAGGAAACACAGACTTGAATGCAGACTGCTAAATGTTACAAAAAATACCCTGATCCAGGAAAAAACAGGGAAAGATCACTAAAGCCTGAGTCCTCTCTACAGATATTAACTCTTTGTTACACCTCGCTCAGCAGTTCCCTCATGCTTACACACCATTCCAATCTATAACTGTTTCTTTAGACATAGTTCCCATTGATATGCATTAAATCAGCTAACAAACAAATAAAGTGTACTTAGGTGGCCAATCAGAGACAGTAAATTCCAGGGTCATCCTTCACAGCTACTGCTTTTACTAAAACATATAGGAAATAAATATATTTCACAAAATAGCAGGAAAGTCTACACAAAAATTCAAGTCTACCTGAATACAACAATTTGCTTCAAATTGGTCAAAGAGAAGGTAGATATTATTTCCAGCTAATACTTTTTTAAGCTTAAAATGTAAAGGTGAAGTTTTCCCATTCATGCCTTCTGAAGAGAATTAGAGAGAATGAATGTGAAAAACATCATGGAGTGCAAGCAAGCAAATAGTAACCTGAGTGTGTCTGTAAAGCCTTGGCAGTTGACCTTCATTGGGTGAAGATGGTAAGTGGTTTGGAGAACCTGCACTTCATGAAAGGGTTGAGTATATTTTCACCCCTATCAAAATATGAACCAGCTCTTCAGGTAAAAATTGATCATACAAGTCCATTTGCCTGCTCTCAGTGAACATGAAAAAACTCTTGTTCCTGACTGAACCCACATTTTCTGCTGACTTTGATTACAGATATACTCCTACTAACCGCTAAGAGGAAGGAAATCCAAAATAAGAATGCTCCAAAGCTTTAACTCTTTTTCTTTTCTCGAGAACCTATCCCAACCCTCCCATTAGCTTCTTCTTTTGCTGTGCCAGACCTCTCTGATGAAATTCCCCAGTTTCAGCCAATTGGCTCAAGTGCTCCCCTAACGCACTCTTGCAATTGTAAGCACTCAGGGGTTCCACTAAAAGGGTGGCTGGATGCAGCTTCAGGACTAAGCGTATCCTGAGTTACAGAATTATGCACCAACAGCTAAAAAGGACACAATGACAAGGTGAACTATTGTGACACACACTGTGTAATGTCATACAATCAAATGCAAAGTTTAGTAAACATGAACCTCTTTGTCATTTTGTATTTATTTATACAGGTTTAAAAAGAAAAAAAAAATAAAGCACATATTTAAAAATATCCCACTCTCCCTTGTGTCTGTGTGGCATTATGCAACTTCTCAGAGAGGCCAATGAGCAGGCAGTGGCTCAGCGCTTGAGGGACTGGCAGTGAGTAGCCAGGAGGATGCCATACCTGGGCTGAGTTACACTGCAAAGAGCTGCGGGCTTCCTGAGGGAATGGAAGCAAAAAGAGGGGTTAGCTAGGAAGTGCCTCACTGGGAGAACCACATTTCTGCAGACACAGGGCCCTGAACTAGGTCACTGCTCAGAAGACCACATTTTTCCAGCAGCATGGTTACAGCTCATTGTGCGGTAATGAAGCTCTGGGGAGCTTCTAATGCCTGGGCCTTCTCAGCCACAAAGCTCTTGGGGCAAGGAATGGAAAGAGCCTGGTGTCACTAGCAGAGTGAGCTAGAGAACAGCACAAATAACGGGTGCACCAGAGGTTTCAGGAAGCACCTGGCTCTCTGCTGAGTGCCTGGCCAGCACCGGCCCTGTGCAGCACAGTCCTCCAGCTGCAGCCAAGAGGAGGTCACACAGGGCTGGAGCTCTTCTCTTGGGCAAAAGCTCCTGTGCTAACTCTTCCACGCCTGGATGGAGAACGGGCAGTTTTCCAGCATGCCCTAAAATGCAGGCAGGTGACCTGCAGCTCAGCAGAAAGCCAGGCTCCTGCCAGTTCACCCAAGGATCCATGGCTTGGCCCACATTGCCTCTGTGAGATGTGAAGGCACTGCCTTGCAGGCTCCCAGCAGGACAGTCTCCCTCCCTCTCCTCAGGAAGTGACAGAACACATTTCCAGACAGTTCTGCACTTCTTTGGAAGAAGGTTTTCCTGGCACTTTGCCCTCCTGCACTGCCACTCTCCCTCTCTCCCATCCTCATTTATGTTCATTCTCATTTATCTCACACACACATAAGATATTCCAATGCGAAAGAGGTGATCTCAGCCCATTCCCCTCCGACTTAAGCCAATGCAGCCTTCACTGGCAAAGGAAAGTAATCCGTAATTCTGGCAAAGTGAACATCTTTCTTCTTTTCTCACTAAGCCACAGAAACAAAGATAAGCGATCTAAAGACCGATACCCAAAATACTGCAGAGAGAGCAAGGGGCAAGCAAGCTATTAATTTCTGCAAACACTACGTCACGATTCTAATGTAAGTACGAGTGCTAGAATTACATCATTTGTAGAGACGCCGTATCATTTTTTTCAATGGTTAGTGAATCACAGTGTTTTGTGGTAGCAGCTTTGATCTATGCTCTGAACACAAAGCAATCCCAGTGTCAAATGGCACTATTCAGCCGAAAAGAAAAAGAAACCACAAAACTAAATTTTGTTTAAATGCCAGCATTACTGTGGTACGATACAAAATTTTATGCTAAATTTGAACCTCATCTCTGTACCTTCTTGCACTGCACGTGTGTGTGAGCACATATTTTGTGCACTCAGCGTTCTACTTAGCAGACACATGGAAGGGAGATCTCACATGGGCTGTCCAGGCCCAACTATGTTCAGTGTTTTCACAACTACTAGCAGAGTAGTCATGGAAGGGAGAGGATATCAGTAAAGTAGTTTCTGTAGTGCTAAGTTAGCAATGACTACACGATTTCAGCAGTTCAATTTAGAAGTCACTTGGCACAATGTAAGGATGATATGATATCTACAGTAAGAAATTCAGAACAGACAAATCCACAAGCAGAGGGAAATCAGTGGCACGGAGACAAGACATGGGAAAATCAGCTCAACAGTACATCTGTAGGTGAGGATCTGAGGTTGCGCCCATTCGCTGCTTCATTGAAAATTAGTTACAAAACCACAAAGCCTAATCCTTACTACATTTATCAAAACAACAACATGTGGATAACATGGAAGACTTTTTTTTAGGCACCACATTTGCAGAGTACAGATCTGAATGAAGGTGAGGTGTCAGAAAATGCACCTTCTATGGGAAAACCTGCTTAGACAAGTAAAGATTAATTTGAGGAGAATCACAGCAATACTATGCTGTATGAAAAAAGATATACAAGAAGGACAGGTATCAAATGTTTCCCACGTCCCCTGAAGGTGGATTAAGACAAAATCAGCTTAATTTGCAGCAAATATAATTTAATTTCCACATCTTAATTCCAAGAACAGGCACACAGTGGGAATATGCTGCTTAAGTTGACTGTGGAAACATCTTTACTAGGGTTTCAAGAACAAGTTACACCAAAAAATTGCTTGAAACATCCTGATAAAGATTCAGCCCCTTTTCTACAAACACAAATGTATAATCAAGTATTTTCAAACTTCAGTACGATACAGTGATTTAGGTTGCCCCTAGCTATGTCCCTTTAAATTGGCTCCGTTTGGATATTCTGAAACAGAGGCACTTAGAATGGCTTTTCATATTACTTAATGTAAAAGCTGGGTTCTTGGCCTGTAGAGACTGAGATGTGCTTAAAAAACAATGGGAGATTTATGTATCTGTAGCTAATACTTTTAAGTATGGCAATTTAAAAATTTGTAGCAATTCAGCCACGAGTAAGAGGAGAAAATGTGATGCCTTCCGCTGTTTTCTGGTGCACTTTAATATATAGCTATGAAATCCAGGCTCTTTGGCTCACAGGAAGTCTCTGCCGTAAAACATTCTATAAAGAAGTCCAGGAAGTAAAGAATAACAGCAGAAGAAAGAGGGAAATTCATTCACCTGAGAGACAATTACTGCAAGTTGAGAAGATAGATACCACTCTAAAGATTTTCTACATTTCCTTCTTGTAAATCAATCTTTGGGTATTTAATGAGTTCTTATCAGCCTATGCAAATAATTCGCAATGAATAATTCATCAGATATTTCTTTTTCTGTTTGTGGGATATCTAAAAGCAAATTGGTTTCAAAATTTTGTTAGCACAGCTTTCTGCGAGTGTGTTTCCACTGCAATCACTTTGCTGCACAGTTGTGCATTGATTCCAGCAGCCTGAAGCAAGCACCCCAACAGATTCCTTCCATTCTCCGAGCAGAGATTCTTTCAGGCTACAGGAGGCCCTGCTTTCAGTCTGCCTCTGCAGGATCTTTCTCTCACTAACCTCCTAATCTGATCCTCTGAATAGGATGCTAGCATCTGGATTAAGATGAACAGCAAGAATTGCCACTGGTGCCAGACTAGGGACCCTCCTTGGGCTCCTGCTTTCTGAATTAGCTGGCTGAAGGAAAGCAGTATTTACCAGAGGAGCAGAAGCAGCACTCTTCTATGCCCCCCATCTTCTGTATTTATGGCCAAGTTGTTCTAATTTGCTGTTATATATATATATGCTTACACTTTGTTTGCACTCAAGTGCAAACATTCTGACCTCAGTCTCAAGTCTCATCCTAATAGTCCCTGCCAGAAGGAAACTATCACCATACCAGGAGCTACTCCCATTTGGAATCAGACTATGGTAGTGTACAGCACATGGACTAACAGTAAGAACTCTCCTTCTGCTCATGGGAACAAAGAATAAATGCTTGTGCAGAGAACTTTCAGTTCACATCTGTCATGAAATCTGAGGATGCCAGATAGGTCAGCAGGCATTGTTTCTGTCACGTAACACACCAAGGATGCAGACAATGGCAGAAAATTAGCAAGGCTCCTCAGCAAGGAAAATTCTATAAAGAAAAAGGGAAAATTAAACAAGACTACAATGTTTTTTTCCAAATGCGCTCAGATCTTTGGATGATCACATTATACGGAGGCAGTTCTATTACTGTGACTTCAGTGGAGACAGTTAATGGCTACAGTAACTGAACACCGTAAAATATTTGAGTGGCAAGGAGCATTGGTAGCAAGTTTCACTGTATTAGATGTTTAATGCATCCCACTCCATCAAATGTCTTCTCCAAACACATCTTTTTTAACTTTTTCTGTGGATAATGTCAAACACATGGTTTGCATTTGAAGAATCATCTTCCTCATAAGCACATCTCAGACTTTCACTATTTCAAATTGCTAGAAAAAAGTCATTCAAAGCTACGAAGAACATTTCAATTCTCAAATGGAAAGACTCATCTTCTTTACCTCAAGACAGGCTATCTAAAACTGCTATTTGTTGCTGACTTTTAATGTACAAGTGGGAGAGCTTGCAAGGTGAAAATAAAAAGGGAGGGGAAGGAGAGGAAAGAGAAAATGGAAGAATAGAAAGCATGCAAGGAGAGAAGGAAGATTAAAAGAGCAGAGAAAAAGCAGGTAAAGAAATAAGAGAGATGGGAAAAGAAAAGAGAAATATACTTTTGTGATGTTTGCAATAACAAGAAAAAAAAAACAGAAAAAAAAAGATATTGTCAAAATGCAGTGATAATACTACTATCAAAGAGCTTGCAGAACGTGTCCTATGAGGAGAGAGTGAAGGAACTGGGGCTGTTTAGTCTGGGGAAAAGGAGGCTGAGGGGAGACCTTATCGCTCTCTTCCAATATCTGAAAGGTGCTTACAGCGAGAGCGGGGTTGGTCTCTTCTCACTGCTGACAGATGACAGGACAAGAGAAATGGCCTTAAGTTGCGCCAGGGGAAGTTCAGGTTGGATATCAGGAAACAATTCTTTACAGAAA
>PPHD01006481.1:0-24478 GCA_002909625.1 Bambusicola thoracicus
CCCTGCAGCTCTCAAATCCTTACAGTTAGTCACATTGTGACTAGTTGCTGTGTCACAACCCCAAGAAGCCCCACAGCATATGGCCCACTGCTGTCTCACATGCCACCAGACCATCTTCCATCAGTGTATGCTGCCCTGAGCGATCCTCACCTTGCACTCAGCTTGTCTTACAATTGCCCAGGGCTTGTAGCATTTGAATCTTTGCTGATTTGCACCTATTGCACATGCATTCAATTTCCCCAGTTTCTAAAGCTTAGTCACCAGATGCAAACTGCATATAAAGTGTTAGCATCTGATCCATTTTTAATGGATTATACCGTTTGTAATAAAAATAAAAGCAGAAGGCTAGGGGAAAGTAGACTAGAAGTTTTAAAGCAGCTAGAAGCTGAGCTAGGGGGCTATATCATCTGTAAAATGGAACTCTCAAGCAAGATATAACATCACAGCTTTGGGAACTTATTTATGATGTTGATATGAAATAAGATCTTTCCCTCCTGCTCTCCAAATCATTGGGAGAATTTTCTGTGATTCAACTTTGGTTAGAAAAATAAAACTTGAGGTGCCCAGACACAGCAATTTCCATCTGCCTCTCATTTTTAAAGTTCAGAGTCTGCCAAATCCATTCTCATCTTAGCTCTGAAAAACCCTGAGAGATTACATTGATGAGTTCAGTTTGTACCAGGGAGTTTTTCACCTAATCAACTCCAACAGAAGCAAATTTGTTGTTCCATGAGGAAATAGTAAAAAGACAAAGATGGTTCTTTGTTGTCAACTGAATAACCAAAATAGGCCTTATACTGGTGAACTGTTTGCTGTTCTGCCTCTCTTGTATGCTTATTTGTATAGGAACCCAGAGTATTAAAACTCCATTGGCAGTATAAACAAGATCCTGACCAACTGGAATCCTCCAGACCTTCCCACTTGATTACACTCAAAGATTAGGAAAATTAGTATCTACAAAACTTGCTCATTAGCACAGTGCCACTATTAAAGAGATTCTGTGAGCGAGGCAACATTTACACACGTTGAACGTCTAGAGTGACACAAAGTTAAATGCTACAATAGTGCATTCTAAATGCACAGGCAGTGCTATATGGTTTTAATAGATGTGGAATTCCCTATCAGAACTTCAAGAAGGAAAGCTGTAGCTCTCATATAAGTAGAAGTTTTTAGCATTAAGAGGTGGTGAGCAAATAGCGTAAGACCACACCTGAGTCCCATCTTAAGCACATCATGCTCTGTGGTTTCTAACTGTAACAGTTAAATCCACAATAAAGTTTTCCACCACTAATATAAGATACAACACAACTAGGAGACTGCTTGGCTTTTGGCTAAGCTCCTAAATTATTTTTGAACAGAACTGTTAGTCTGATATAACTTGAACATAAACACAGATTGCAGTGTGTATGCACACAGTAATACTACACCATTAACCAAATCTAGGATGTACAGCACACCAAACATCACTCGGCATTTACAAAAGTCTATTTAAATGAGAATTTCAGAGGTCCATACAGCAATCCACGGGATCAATCTATATGAAGTCTACTACCTGCAGCGCCACAGTGAACAGATATAAAACCTTGCGTATGGCAAACAGGTACTGGACCAGAAAGATTATCGCATTACAAAAGAGAAATGAAATAAAGATCTTACCCGTGTCCTGGGCTTGCAGAAGGGCTCTAAGAAAAAGGATCTCCAGCTAGAAATCCTTCCTCCTTGGGAGTCAGCCCTTAAATGGGGTCTAGGAGAGGTGCAGCCAGGCTCCAGCCCTTCTAGTCACTCAAGTGAAATTGTGTTCACCTGTGCACTTGCAGCTGACTCAGCGCTCACCTCAGGTGGTCAGTCAGAGGTTCAGGCCGTGATTCAACAGTTCCCATACACCTTGACTTGAAAGGGCTTTCTGGCTCTCACTTAGAAAAATTGGAAGTTAAAATCTACTTTACCGAGCTTTTTGTGCTATGATATATTTCGTTTTTGTTACATTTTTGATTTCTATGGTCTTTCTCTCCTGCTGTATGAAATGGTGAGGACTCTGTTCGGATTTACAGTTCACTGATCTGCACTGAAAATATCTATTATGATGAGCAGAGGAATAAATGGAAAGGAAAATCGACTAGCAGCATTTTCAGAAAGGTAAAGATCTCAAGAACAGCAATCCTGAAAGTTATATAACAGTTACATTTTGCAAGTGCGGGTCTGAAAATATTTCCCCATCAGCTCTAGCAAATTGCACCACACTTTGGCCTATCTATCAGTATATTAATTTCACTATTAAACACAATGAGAAGCAAAGCATCCACAGAATCTGAGAGTGAGAGAAATGAAGAACAGCAAAAGGAGCAGCAATTCACTGGCAAATGTATTCTTTTTCACTTGGAAGCAAACACACAGAACCATCTGAAGTAGAAGTACACTTCAGAGCCATGGGGATCATCTAGAGGGCTTTAACCTGGAAAAGCACCAGATAGCTGCTTAAATAGCAGTCTAAACAGAAAAGAGGTCATTCAAAGGCTTAAGGTAATATAAGGATTTTCTTGAAGCTTACTCTGACAGTGCCATGGGGCCCACTTTGTTGGCCACTACTGCTTTTATACCATTTTTATAAAGATTATTCCAAGCTCTGAACTTAGGATACTCACTGTAAAAAGAAAAGAAAAACACATACCTTAAATTAATACCAACCTATGTACAAGCTTCAGTCCTACAGCTTTGCATCTCATGTATCAGGAAAGTAGTACAGACCTGGAGAAAAGGAAAAAGAGGAAAAAAAAGAAAAGGAGGAAGAAAAAGAAAATTACACAGCAATTTTGCCTGCCTCCCTAAATACATTTTCAGGGTCAGTATCCCAAAGGTTGGGAGTCTTTGAAATTTTACTCTTTTAAGCACTGCAGAGTTAACCTTAACAAGATAAACATGCAGTAGAACACCAGCTTCACCACACCAACATCTCCAAGCTAACCAAGCACCCTCCTCAGGAACTTTACCAAGCCCAGATCTGTACTTCAGCCACACCTTAGCACCTGAGATCAAGATTATTGGCAACAACTGATGATTTATCTGATTGTTTAATTATGCTTGGGGATGCTTGGCACCATCTCCTTCCACGTCTGCTGGCACTTAACACACAATAATACTTAATTGCAATTAGCAACCATTGCTAAACCTGTGCTAAAAAACAACTTGATTCTGATTCCTGACTTAACATACTAGCAGCACATACAGACTGTGCGTGTTTCTGTACTAATCCCTCCCAAAACCAAGAGGATATTTTGCTGCTCTGGGCAGGACCAGCTGAAGGGCCCCTAGTGTCTGTGGGATCTCTTGGAAGGCAAACAGCCTTTGCTATTTCACAGCCTCTAAGTTTGCCTAAATGACTGTGGGATGAGTGAGAAGGTCAGGACATCTGAGGTATCATTGGCAGCAGGCTGACTGTACACACATGGGCACCAGGGGTTTGTTCTGCTTTGCACAGTACAGTGGGCAGGTGCTGTGATGTTACAGGAACAGAGGAAGAGAATAAAAGGACCTAAATCTTATCCACTGTTTCTCTTTTGCTATGTGCTCTGCTGTGGCAGGGTACTCTAGTCCCCTGTCTCTGGCTCTCTTGGCACTTCCAAGATACAGACAAAGGGAATGGTCACAGGAAAAAGAAGCAGAGACTTCATGCTGGCTTGGGTTGGAAGGGACTTTAAAACCCATCCAGCTCCAACCCCCTGTCATGACCAGGGCTGCCACACACAGAATCAGGCTGCCCAGGGCCCCTTCCAACCTGGCCTTGAGCATCTCCAGGACTGGAACACACACAGCTTCTTTGGGCAGCCTGCACCAGTGCCTCATTGTCCTCTGAGTAAAGAATTTCCTCCTAACATCTAATCTAACTTCAACTCACTTTCCAAAGGAGAAATGCTGATGTCACCAGCTATCATAACTGGCACTCAGCATTCTCTGTGCTACACAAAGCCCGTGCAGAATTCATATCTGTGTATCTGCCCTGTGCAATGGCTTGTGTGTTGAAATGTCTCAGGGAGCTGGGACAGCTGACACAAGAGTTACCGTGCTGCTGGAAAGCAGAGCTAATTACTATGGGGAAAGCAGGGATGTACTCCAAACACACATCTGCTGCTGAAGGCCAGGCAGTTTGTGGCTGGCACAGACAAGACTCAGTAAGTAACCTGCAACTGATGCACCTGGGAATTAATGGAATAGCTGCTGTTGTAAGTGGAGTAATTAAAGGAGTAACTGCAGAAGAACCTGCAGTGTCATCTCTGTGGCTTTCTTAGCCTCCCACTTCTTCTACTGCTTCTGTTCAGATGCACGGAACCTCTCCACCTAGAATGCCAGCACAAGTGGAGAAAGCTCTCACCCTGTGAAAGCCAAGCACTGGGCAACAATTGCCGTATGCCTGCTCAAACATTCAGAGCTGATTGCCCAGTGTAGTGCCACTCCCCCTCTTTTTAGCCTTATTGATAGGGCAAAAAGAGTTAACTCCTACCTACAGCCTCCTCATTACATCCCACAGTGTGGTGCCCTTAAATAACACCTTTTTTGTGTAGGTCTAATTGGCCAATATACAGTAGCTTCTATTGGTTCCTTTGAGTACTTACACTGCACACAGGGTGTGCGTGCATGTAATTTATCATGTCAAACTCATTTTCCTTCACAGTGTATTGTTGCTGCCTTTCTTCTTCCAGAGACGTATTATTCACTGTGAATTTCCTTTGTAATTAAGTGCTTTGGTCGCAGTTCTGAGCTCTGTAAACTGACAAAGGGAAAACTGAAATCACTGCCGCCTCAAATTGGTTTGCATTCAGCAGGGCTGCCTGCCATTTGCGTAGACCAGCAGATGTCAGCCTAAATTGAAAAATGAAGAAGAAATACTGTATCATAACGTTAGCGTCTCACATGCCAGATGGGAGTCTCACACAACATGGCAGGAGCAGTTAGCCAGCAGTGGTTAAAATTCTGTGCTGGAGGAAGTACGGTTACACAGCATGCACCGAGAGTGTATTTTGATTATAGCACTTAATTGTATCACAGATCAATGATAGTTTAATTTATGAGGATTGATTTTGTTAATTCAAGCGGTTCAAAAGACACTGTTAAAGCTTCAGTTCGTTCAACTGTATCTGACTTAAGCTTTGCTCGTGCTATTTGAAGATAAATGACTACATATGAACTAATGCTTTCACCCCCTACTTGTATATTTATTTCAGCACCTGTCACTAACTGAGTTACATTTAAATGCAAAATGTTAGTAGAACGGGTTACAGCACTGAGCCTTGAATGCATAAGATCCAGTAACAAAAACATCACAAGATTATTTGCACGTGCACACTTGTGGTCTTTCTGACATTTTATTAGGGCTATAGCCTTGAATTTACTAACAAGTAATTGTTGCGCTCATCGTGAGCAGGAACAGGACAGTCATGAATGGTGTACCAGATAAATAAAAGGATGGAGAAACCTATTCAAGACATGAGTTATACAAACCACAACTTACCAAGCAGCAGCAGTACACAAACCTGACTTCCTGCACAAACAAATGTAATATTAAGTTTCCATTACTTACCCAGTACTTTTTCTTGAGCATCCAGATCATCAGAATCAAAACCTCTATCCCCCTTTTTATCCTTTATTTTTTCAGATATAGCATGTCAGCATTAGAAAAATCAGGCAAACAAAATCCCATCAAAAAAATAAATCAACTCTGAAGAATGCATATGTTTATGATGTTAGTGACAATACAGTGCATTTTTGAGTATTCCTATACTACATATGAAAGCAATTTCCAGAAATAAGTAAAATTAGAGGAAAGAACTGGTTTGTTAGCTTTGATAGACTACTTTTAAAGAAAAGCACTCAGACCCATCTTAAGTTCACACTGATTCTTCACTGATTCTTCCATTTCTTGCTTCATCTGATGAAATCAATCAACCTTCCCTCCCCTCATACTGCCGGCAGCAAGACAGAGCTTCATAGGATGTACCTTGCATTGTGTGAATGGGTTAATACCCACTTTGGCACTGAAGGTCCAGTTGCATACAAATGGGCTTGTATGATCAGCCTTAGGGAATTTGGCCACATACAATAAAAAGTTTTATGATTTCAGGTTCCCACATAGCTCAGAACATCTTCATATAGCTCTGTCAAATGGACTCACACGACCACCCTTAAAGAGTCTGACCACTCCCAGTGAGAGCTCTTACAGCTGGCTTATAGAGTAGAGCTCTTTATTGGAACAACAGGTTACAGATTCTTATGGATTGCTGGTGATTAATACCTTGTCTGCAGAGCACATGTTAACACCAATAACGTGAATAATACAGCCAACCGCAACTGGGTTAAACTATGGAATAACTCTATAGACATTCTTACATTTCCCAGAGGAAGCACTCAATACAACAAAGCGTGCAAATCTTAACCTATAGGCATACCTAACCAGGAGGAAGAGAGTTTCAGCCCATCCACTGGTCTCAGAAGTCAACAATATCCTCCTGTCTTGTCTGTGAAGGTACCTTCCCAAAATTCCTTCCCTTTTCACCTACTTTTATACTATTTTTTTTTACTCTCATGTGGAGCTTGAGTGACTCTAATCATACCTATCTTTGTTGCAATTGATGCAAGGGAAAATAGAAAAGCTAATAAGTCAGGGTGACTACTGAGCGGTTTTTCAGTTCCACAGTACCAAGAAGTTTCCATTACTGCAATCTCATGGCAGAACCTGGGCGCTGAATGTAACACCTCGCTCTCCACTGCATCTCTTAGAGTCATCATACCAAGCTCTCCTGATGCTGCTAACAAACTAACATCTGCAGGCCTGATGTTTTTTTAGGGAATTATCACAGAACAGACTCCTTGCACATTCTTTGTACTCCAATCTGGAGATTTCTTTGATGCTTTTCTTCTTTTCAGAGAACATTCTAATAAGTTATTTCCAATGGTTACTTCACAATCCACCCGTGACTACAGCCACTCAAGCTTCTCAATTTTTAGAAGGAGCTGGGACGATTGCACACAGTCTTGTTTTGAGAATTAGAACTCAAACTCACTTGCCATGAAGTCACAGAAGAAAGTTCTTATAAAAAGCAAAGAAAAGGAGATGTGTTTTTCTACAGAAACACGGTGAATCAGGAAGGCTTTACCACGTGACAAGCATGAACTGTGCAGACACGCTGGAAAAGCAAATAAATCATCTTTCTGTCAGCTAAGTGTCATATCACAGGAGAGTAGAAAATGGAAAGCTTTCCTAATATCTATTCTGATTCAACAGCACTGGTAAAAAATGAAAACAGTATCAAATCTATCACGATTAATTCTGTGCTGTAACATCAGGGGAAATTCCTCTTCCCTCCATCCCCTGTCATACCAGCTCCTCATGTCAGCTTTGGTTCACTTATTTGGAAATCAGTTGAACAGCGTCAACTCAGACCATAGCATGCTTTAGATTCTCTCTTAAGCTCTAGGGAAAAGAAAAAAAATTATTATATTGTTCATAGCCGTGGTGTTGCCAGAAACAAATTTAGAAGCAGGAAGAGAGAAAAGCATACAAGGAAATAGCCTGCTAATTGCAAGTTCCACTAAGAGCAGCAATAACCAATAGGGCAATAAAAATCAAAATAAAATGCCCAGATCACATTCTCTGTGTTTATGTTTGTCCCTTATTTCCATAACATATATTTCGTAGTTAAAGCCAGTGCGTCCATAGCCAAGTGACTGTTGCTCCAGGGATGTCTCTCAAACCACACAAAAAGATGTTGCATCCAGGGCATGTCAACCATCAGCTCCTTCCCAGCCATACAATCTGGGGTCTCACCTATCCCCCTGGATCAAGGAACAGGACCAAGTGCATTCACTGTCTTCTACACCTCCTTTGCTAGTTCACAAAATTCTTGTATTTCCCTTCCACAGAGCAGATAGCTTTAGTGCTATGAAAATGAAACCGATCGCATAAATCCTTGCTAATGAATCTCTATCTATATTATTCCCATTCCACATCTACCCTCCATCCCCCCACCCCCTCGTGTTTTTGTATTTCCTTAATCCCGCTTTAGTCTATGTTGTGTCCCCCTCCTAGCCCCTGTATTCTTCTCTGCCTTGGTACTGCTCATCAGATATTGCTTTTCCTTTGTCCCTTGCTGGTTTCTAGCTTTGGCTACTCTCCTGTAACAGCACTGCAGCCTTCAGCACATCTTTCCTTTCCTTTCCCTCTGAGGGTTTTCCCCTTATGCTCACCTCTCTCTCTCTCTGGTAACATACTTAAATACATAAAGATGCATCTCACACCTCAGTTTTTATCATGTTTTTACTATGTATTTATTTCTTTGCTTTACAATCTCACATAGCTTCTTCTCCCTTCCCTCTCCCACTTTCAATTTCTGGTGACATTCCTTGGCTCAGATCCCGCTGTGCCACCACCTGTTACAAAGCAGAAGCCAGGAGCCTTTGGGGAACAGGGCTGTCATGTTCATCCATTTGGCACAAAGTGGCAGTGGTGGGCAGGTGTTTTTGCAGCCATGGGTTGGACACCACAACTATTTTGGGCTGGTAGCAATGTTACAACTGTATAAGGGTTGCAGATCCCATAAGAGGTGAAAATCAGATAGCTGAAACAGAACCACATGGCAACAAGAGGAACATATGTGAACTCTTGACAGTGTAATTATACTCGTGACAGTACTCAAGAAAAAAAAACCTAACTGCTATCCTTAAGAATCAAGGAGCTTGCTTTACTCTTGGAAAAACTTTTTTTAGGTAGTGATACTACAAAGGAAGGAGATGACAAACAAAGAAAAATGTTTTCCTTCTGATTTCTTTGTTTTCTATTTTATAAGCCCTATATTAACCCTTCTGCGCAGCTTCACAATGCAATAATTATCCAATTAGCAGCTGTAAATCCCAAACACATTCCATCTGGTGGGATGAAAGGATGACGAGGGCACATGCACACTGAAGTCTTTTTGGAACTGGCAACTTACAAGTAAATATGAGTGAACTTCCAAAGCAAAATTTCACTGTTTTCTGAAAGATTACAGCACTTCAGCAATCTGCATAGTTTCACAGAGGGCTTATGATCACAGCTCCTCACAGAATACGGAGAAGCTTTGTGACTTCATCAAGCCATTCAGATCTGCAAGCTGTGAAGAGAAATCAGGGTGTGAAAATGAGGGGATGTTCTAAAAGCGTTGCTACTGTTTCTATGAAAACATTTTTTTTATCTATGTATTTGAGCAAAGCTTCTTTGAATTCTGAAGCGTTCTGCTTCAGATGTTCCTGGGACTCCAGAGGAATGCATAGATTTGAGCAAACTTTCTGAAATACTGTGACAAATAGTTCCGCTCCAACTAGAAAATACCAGACATCAAAGTGATCCCATGAGGAGAGAAAAACAGAATCATTGAATGTACTTTAAATTACTTTTCACAGTCAATATGTATAAAACCAGACATGATACCAGATTAGGAGCTCCTTCTCTACAGTTACCAGTAAGTGTCGCTTTATTGAAGTTAGTTTTTATCCTTAGAGACATCAAAGTCTTCCACTTAAGTTTTCCTCGGGGTATTTATTGCACATTCCTGATAAACTTTTTGGTTCCACATGAAGCCCACTGTCTAGAAACCTAGTGTCCCTGGGCATGCTGGTCAGACAGAAGCTATGTGCAATTACTATGTCATATAAAGAGACGCACTTGTGAAAGAGGCAGGGAGAAGAAAGCTATTCAGGTACAGCCTTGAAGGGAAGTTACCCTTGAGAAGATGAACTCCTTAAGGCACATGCAGATCAACATACCAGGGCCAACTTCAGCAGCATGCTCACAGACAAGATTCTAAGCAGGAGCACAGGAACACAATGGTGTTCGTAAAGATCACGTAAACAAATTAGCTCAGATATCAAGAAATGCACACTTAAAAACAGATATAGAGTTATACTGTGGTGATAGAAAAAGATGCCATCCTCGAGGCAATTTTTTTCACACTTCCTAGATTATGGAAGTAACAAGACTTAGTCATACCCCTAGGCAACTGATAAATAAACCAGTGAATCATCAGGATAATGATTGTGGAAGTTTTATTGTGAACTACCTGCTCCTGAAAGAAACACAGGAACTCAGAGCATGGATGTAAAAACCAAGCCCTCATGAGGTTTCGTAATGTATCTGGAGTGAACCAGCAGGAAAGAAAAGCAAGTTACAAGCACAGAACTAGATGTCACTACAGAAAGGCTGGAGTACTGCAGAAGTATTGGACACTGCAGAGGTGATCTCCCACAATCAATTCTGTCAGGTTCAAGAGACAGGTCCAACAGCATCAGCACTGGTAGGATGCTGTCCTCAGCATACACAAGCTCATGCCTTGTGCTACAGCCCTGCAAAGGACAGTCATCATGCTGGGAAAAGATCAAAACTATATAAAAAAAAATTCTCATTAAAGGCATTACCTGGGAAGGAGCTTTGTAACCAAGCTGTTCTTTGTCAGCACTTCTGAAAACCATATTGGGAAGAAAAGTAGCAAATTGGATGAGGATGAAAGATTACACCGAGTCAGCTTCTTCTACTATGGAACTTCATTATTTTATTCAATAGTTGAGAAGCAAGAGCCTTTCAATTTACAAAGACAGCAGAACAACTAGTTATAGGCAGCACTGCATTCTGCAGCCAGTTATCCAGACCAGCACTAGGTAGTTTCTGAGCAAGTTACTGAAATTCACTTCTTGTGGTCACACTTTACATAGGTAACAAACACATACTGCTGTTTTCAACAGTCACACTGGTTTCAGGCAGTGGGGCTCATGATTGTATCTTACCGTGCTGAGAAAATGAAAATGTACAAACACAACAGGAAACAAGCGAGAAGGCTTCACTTAAGCAGGAGCCTAGCTCTGAAGTTGTCAGTACTGTCAGGTACATTGCTGGTACTTCAGCTTTTTATGTGCCCACTGTAAATGTTAATTTTCTTCTGTCAAGTATGTCAACTCTTTCCAAAACCACTGCAGTGAAGTACCTGCTGTGTACACATAGATCTACGTAGCCATAATCCATTAGACAGGAAGAGTTACACACACAGTTCAGTACTTATTCACACACAGCTCTCCTCACCTATCACTGTAACCACAAAAGCCCAAGATTTTAAAAACATTCTCATCACGGCACTGACACCAGTACTGCTCCCTATCCAAGAAGGACATCATCCTTCCCCCCTACAAGTTCAGTATAGCCGGTGGAATTGAAATGAGCAGTTGGCTTTGTAACCTTCATCTTCCCTCAATACGTTGGGAAAAACTGTTGAAACTGTGATACAACTTTTAAAGCCTGTCTTGGTAGATCACTGCAAAATGCAGTGATATTACACCCTTAAATTCATATTTTTGTAATAGTTATTCCTTACCTTAAATTCAATGGATCAATTCTCATTTAGATAAGGATTGAACTTTGCTCCCCGAGGTAGTTCAGAATCTTATTCGGAAACCTGACATTGGCAAACTTGAAAAGAGCCTGATGGTTCATTTAATGACTATTTTTGTCAGTGGTTATAAGCCAAAGGAAGACCAGTACGCACAGTGAGCAGTGAGTAAGCAGGAGCTGAGGCCTTACACTCCTGCTGTTAAGGTAAACCACAGTTATGAGCTAAAAAAACATTAAGTAGTTGTAGGGAAAGATGATAGCAGATAACTAGTTTTAAATTACCCCAAAAAAGATGATGGTCACAATCCAGTTAATGAAAAAAAGAAAGATTTTCTTATCCATGCCAAGGATCAGAACTTGTCAAATTCTCCAAAAAGAAGAATTTCCAAGTAGAGAACTTTCCCTTGTGGCAGTCAGCTTAGGGAAGGGTGGGACCAGGTTCCACCCCTTCCAATCACACAGGTGAATTGCTTATTACCTCTGCTCCCAGGGCTGGCTGTGTCCCTTAACCAGGTGTTCAATCATTGGTTCAGGCCATGACTTATAAGTTCCCATACAGTAGCCTAGCTGAATTTTTGTTCTCTTGCAAGGCAACTCATGAAGGAGTCCAAGTAGTCAGATAGAGGTGAGGATAACTGTTCATTTTTTAAATTGCTACTGTTCTTGATTTAGACACTAGATAAGATGGAAGTGCACTCACACTTATTGTGTGCTCTTCGTGTCTTGCACGTTTAGTGTCAAATATGTGATTTCATCTGAGACAACCAAGCCTTCATAATGCTATGTCTATGTGGATGTGAGATGTTTCCTCTAACCGGTTTTGTACAATTAACAAATGTACAGTTAGAAGAGTGGCGTGGTTAGGATGGTGTTTTACAGGTTTATAGTTAGAAAGATTAGCATGGTGGAAAGAAACAATCAAAAATAAATGAAACTCTTACCCATGTCCTAGGCTCACAGCAGAAAACTCAAAAGGGAGGGATCTCCAGAAAGAGATACTTCCCCATTGGCAGTCAGCCCTTAAATGGGGTCTAGGAGAGAGGGAGCCTGGCTTCACCCCTTCTGGTCATGCAAGTGAATTGCCTTCACCTGTGCTCCCATGGCTGACTCAGTCCTTGCCTCAGGCGATCAATCAGAGGTTCAGGCCATGACACAACAGTTCCCATACAGGTTTTCAAACCATTCATAAGGCTTCTGGTAATTATAAATAATTACTGAGCTCTTCAAATCATTTGTATAGTATGCAACTTCTGTAGATCCAAACTGTAAGCTTTCTGGAAGCATTTGTCCACTGTCTGTAAACAGCTTTGGTCTGTTCTGCTTGCAACTTGCTTTTGCTAAGATAAGAATTTTCAATAGCAACCTCCCTGATAAATATTTTCAGAAACACTTCAGTTTATTTACATGGAATATGTGAATACAGAAGACTGTTTTCATTCAGCAACCACCACAGATTAAGGAGGGCAGGGAAGTTCATTACAAGTCAGTGTGTTCACTGTAACATGTCTATAGCAACTTCAACAAGAAAGCAGCTTGATAATAAAGTTTTTTTTTCTAAGCACTCTTGACTGGAGTCCCATTTAAGACGTTGTTTCATTCAATATCACTCTTGACAGCTCTCCTGCCATTCCTGCTCTCTTACAAAAAGGAGAATGACAGCTCTGCAAATAGCAAATGATTAGAACTAGACATTTACTGTACATTTTGAATGCAAAGCCGTGATAAATACTTGTATTTCTTATCGAATTCTGCTGAAAACATAATTACACCAAGAAGATTTAATAAGTGCAAAGACTTCCACTGTAACTCAAGAAGTCTTCTCCTTTTGATACCATACAAACACAGGAATGGTAGTCGGGGCCTCATGCTTTCCAGCAGTCAGCTGAGCATAAGAGGAATTCAGCAAATTCAAACTGAATGAAAACTGCAGACCTTGTTAACTCTGAGAAACAACTGACAACCTGAAAGAGTTAATGAAATCCACAAAGCTGCTAGGCTTACTGCAATCAGTTTCTATTTCATTTGCTGATCATTTCAGTGTGTGTCCAAGTTTTGTGTCATACAATGTTGAAGCAGTTGTTTCACCTTGATAATAAAAATTTGTAAATCTATGGTCTTTATAGGTACATTTTTGGTATGCAGTTTCTTTGGAAATAACATAGAATTACAGAATTGCTCAGTTGGAAAAGACCTCAAAGATCATCAAGCCCAACCACGACCTAACCATACTACCTTAACTCTAACAACCCTCCGCTAAATCATGTCCCTGGGCACCACATCCAAACAGTTTTTAAACACATTCAGGGATGGTGACTCAACCACCTCCCTGGGGAGCCTATTCCAGTGCTTAACAACCCCTTCTGTAGAGAACTGTTTCCTGATATCCAACCTAAACATAACCTGGCACAACTTGAGGCCATTTCCCCTCATATAAAGTATCTTTTTGCATTTTATTTTTATAAATTTGTTTCAAGCTCATCTGCTTACATGCCCAAATACTACTGCTATGAAGATCCACTTTCGCAACAATCTCAAAGCACTTGTTATTCTACTCTCACTGATTTTGATGGGATTTAGCTGCAAAGTTGCTTCTAGTAGACAAGTTCACGTCAATGCCTAAATTCAGAAATAACACCTTTGTTTGCGTTTGCTAGAAACATAGATGTTATTATCCAAGAAAAAAAACAACTGAACAAACATATACCAGACATATGGGCAGACGGCAACAATAGCACCAGGCAAGCACATGTTAAAAGAGGAATTTGGCATGAGCTGGAAAAAAGCAGAGTTTTACTGCCTATTCAACTAGAAAAGGTACGCAAGGAAAATAAACTGCTGATCTTAACGAGAATTCTACATATATGAGCAGCTGGGGAATGCATTCAGTGATAACTTGGTATAGGTGAGGAAATGATAATGCAGGCTCCGGAGTAAATTGGATGGGCTTGTCAAAGCCAAGCCAGACCAAATGTTGCCATGGTTATTGAGTCCCCCAAATAAAGAGAACACCATTCACTCTATACTACAAAGTCTCAGCATAGCTTTGTGATCCCTTACCGGGTCTGTGGACAGTGATGAACATCCAGATTTGCAGCCTGTTGTTATTAGGGAATGCAAATCAGACAGCAAAAATGAAAGCAGGAGAGTGACAAAATGCCTTAGGAACCACCTTTTCTAGCTGATTCCTACAAAGTTCTCCTGGGTTTTCAGACTGATAGATTTAGTATTGTATGCATAATGGGTAGGCAGATTCATTTTATTGATCCTCAGATATTTTACAATATTATGTGCTTAATTAGTCCAAGCATACAAGGTACGGAACCACAGGCCAGCAAATAAGCCTCAGCAGACAATGCAAACCTACACTCCTGGTGCAGAATATTAATTTATAAAAAACAAAGCCAAGTGCATTTAATTTTAATACATCTGAGGAAATATTTGAATGGATTACTGCACAATATAAAAAAGTGTAATGCATGTTTTTTGTATTTTTAAAAGATTATTTCTTCCATGTTTTAAATAATACGATGAGAATAAGTTTCAGTATTATTTTGAATTAGGGAAGTGATTTTCCTGTGTTGCATCTACAGATGTGGCTTTAAATAGAATTCTTACTCTACAACTTTCCTCCTTTTTGTGAGAGGAAAAAAAAAAAAAAAAAAAAAAAGACAAGAGGAAGGAAAAGCAATAAAACGGCCTAAAAAGTTTCTGGTTATTGGTGGAAAAAGAGTGGAGAGGAGCAAGCTTGTACCATTTAGTGGCAAGGGCAGCAAGGGCAAAGAAAGTCAAGTTAAAATAGACATGCAGTCTCTGGTGGGTCATTTGAATTTCATCTGCAGAGTAATTTTCACGCCACTTAGCCATAGCCACAGCAGGAATAAAGAAGACTAAACACATTAAAATGACAAAATCATACAAGGGGGGATTGCAGCATGCAGTCATTAAGTTTGATAAAATTCAATAATACGGTAGGCTGAGTTAGTGTTCTATCAAGGACTTCGAGTGTTTACAGAAAAATACAGTATGCACCAGTAGAAACATCTGTAGAACACTCACTCAGGGTTCACGGTGTATCAAAAAATCCATTGGCCACAAAAATGAAAGAACTTGAGGCTTCAAAAAAGCCCAAAGCAAAAATGCAAGCAATGGAAAAACATTCCAACCTGTTAGTGAAATTTGCAGTTAGTATTAGTGGCTTTGTTTATTTCAGATCCTTCATGGAAACATAGGATATTTTTGAGTACTTCTGTGCTGCAAGATCCATCAACAAGTAATTAGAGGATTTAGGGCTTCAGAAAAATGGGCTCTAATATAATGTTTTCATCTCCCTTGAAATCACAGTAAGCCTTTGCGAACAGAAAATGAGCCTCGGACATGTAACCAACTGGCTAGTTGCAGCAAGGAAGTGATAAGAGGCTTTCTTTCGGATCACTGTGCTCAGGGAAAAAAAAAAAAAAAAAAAAAAAAAAAGAAATGCAACGAGACAGCTTGGCTTGCAGTAGGCTATATGCATTTCCCTACGTCAAACAGGATTCCTACTCCATAGCAGGATTAACCGAAGATTGTAGCAGATGGCGAGATCACTTTATGCCCTCTCGTGTTTTCCAGCATTTAAGAGAAGCCTTAATTTTGAAGGAAGACTTTGCAGGAAACTCTGACTGTGTCTGCTGTTGCAGGACACTTTGAACAACTTCCCTTCCCAACAAATTAAGGGATTCTGCAAGCTCAGCATAAGTTGAACCCTGGGCACCAGGCTGGGCTCCAGGAGTAGCACAGGAGGAGTACTAATTCTCTTAGCATCCCTTAAGTATGAAGATCAGCTCTATCATTTACAAGTGAAACTACTTAATAAAATCAATATGCAAAACAGAGAAGATGAACTAAAAAGTATCTGGTGTTCATTCTGAAGAAATAACTTCCACTTTACTTTTACCAGCATATACTTACCAGTTTGTATATATTAGGGGTAGCATAGGAATAAGTATGTAAGAATTAGTCATCTTACCTTTATTCACAGTTATGTTCAAACTGCTCCACTTTGAAAGGATGGGCAATGTGACACATGATTTTATACAGGCAGTCATAGTATAAGGTGAAAATATTTTTTTTAATTGGTTTGGTGCTTGGTAATCACAGTTTAAATTATGCAGACTGAAGTCCATAGTTCATTTCATCCTGCCTTAGAAGTCAGTGAATACAACGCAAAAACAAACAAAATCAGAGATTTATAGAGTTCAAACTTCTACAGGACAACTATGGTTATCTCATTTGACCTTGTGTATAACAGGCCAAAGACTACACACCAAAATATGCATAAAGCCCCTATGACAATGCTTGCTCAAAAAGATGTCCGCTAAGGAAATTCAGATGCAATTTAAACGTGTCAAGAAAGAAAAAGACTCCACCAAATCCATTGTAATGTTTTTCCTATGACTAATTATATTCAGCATTAAAAATGACCATCTTGCTTCTGATCTGAGTGCACAAACATGCAGATTTTTTTTTTTCTGCTATACAAAAATAAGTTTCTTATCATATTGGTTCCATATGAAATTTTGAATCAATTAATTGCTGATATATCAAGGTATTTGGTGGATAATATCAAGCAAACTGAAAAAAAAAAGTTTTTTTTCCTGCAAAAAGTCTGTACATGACTACCATTTGGTACAATGAGCTAAGTAGGAATCCATCACTCAAATCATCAATCTATCCATATCCTTCAGTGTGCAATCACATTGTAAAGCAGTAATCAAAAGAAGCTTTGATTATTCTTGAGAACTGGTTCTCAGGTTCCTTGTCTGTTTATCCAATGGAAATGTAGGGCATAATTAGACCTGTGCTTCTGACTCATGTTTACAGAAGGAGGATACTTATTTTCTTTATACTCGCAACCCATGGACTCTCTTTGTAGCATGCACAAGCAATTTGGAGAATCAGCCCAGTAGAAACTTCAAATGCCAATGCCATTGCCTTAATTACTTTCAGAAACTTACTGCTGTGAAAGAAGTGAAACATTTAAAAGCAAAGATAAATTTGATGGTGAATGTTTACATTTATGAGTTATTTAGGTACGATACAATAAGTAACCACTGAATGTAGTGACTGGTGGGTACTTGGCTGGTATAGAACCAGCTGCCAGCCTGAGCCATACTTCTTGACCATAATTTAACTCCAATAAAGCATTCCCAGCAATTACTCTGTCATTGTATTTGTTACTATTAATATTTTCAGCCTGAAAACTGAGTTTGTCTATTCCATCAACAACCAAATAGCCAGAGGCACGGGGACTAAATGATTCAATGGTATATTCAAAAACATACACCCCAAGGTATGGAACATGGAACTTCCCAGTTGCTGGGGCAAATGAAGCTCCATAGTTGACATCCAGATTGTTAAATCTGATGGGTCCTGGAGTCGTCATCCCATACGTATGAGAGGCAAAAAAGGCCACCATAGGTGCATATCTGTATGATCCCTTGGAAAAATCTGGAAAGGAATAAAGAACAGTTTCAAACAATGCCCTTGGTATTTCCCTCCCATTCCTCCTCCTATATTATAGAAAGACAACTTGGATCAGCCAGAAATCATATCTGAAATCACATAACTTAGTGGCTTAGATAATTTATATTTCTACATAAACACAGCATTTTTCTGTGTTGTATAAAAAGTAATTTTCTTCACAATTAGTGCTAGGTGTAGCAAAAAAAGGAAGAATTTTAAAAACAGCAAGGTAACATTATGATTGCATATACTAAGTTATCTTTAAGAGAGCTGCTATTTTTTCCTCTTATTTCTTCCCTCTCTCTACTTCCAATTTATTCCCTTTCCCAGGATCTCTTTCACTGTTCATCTGTGTGTGCTGAAGCCAAGAATTTTCCCCACAAATCATAGACAAATTGTGAAGAAGTTTGGCACTCCTGATGTTAAATGAGGTAGTAAAAAGTGTATGTTTTCTCTTCCAGCTGAGCATGCACACTATGATTCCATGCCACTGTAAAAATGATTTTATTCGCTGTTCATATATTGTCATGAATGAAAATCAGCCAAACAGCTGCAAAAAGCTGCATTAAATTCACATTCCATGTGGCTTGCATGTAAATTATTTGTTTTCTGGGTTGAATAAGCACAATTTCTAATTTCCTTTGAAACATTTTTAAAGGCTGTATGGTTTGCTAGTGAAAATCAGAGATAAACCTAAAAGGACTCCTTGAGGCTGTAATCTCATATATTATGGAAGCTAGTGGTATTTATAGGTCATTTCTTGCAGTGCTAAAGCTGGTATTCCCAAGTGATGGGATTTCACTTCCCCCCCCCCAGCTATAGCATACCATCCCTCAGCAGCCTCCTGCAGAAGCCACCAGGGAACTTTCCAGCTATTATAACTGGTGCCAGCCCAATTTAATCCCACTGGCTGGTATTAAAGAAAGAGATGAGTTACCCACAGGGATTGATAACTTCAGCACCAAAACACAGGACACTACTACCTGATTTGGTACTTATTAAAGTGAAACGTGAGACCTTTGACCAGCAAATGTGCTCTAATTAGACCTTGGGGCAAAAGCCCATGCTGCTAGTATATTGTGCTACTAAATTCTTTACTTGCCGACACTCAGAGTATTGTCATTCACCAGCTTCGTACTGCAGTTGACTCCTCCAAAGGGGTGGCGACAAGCACAAACAAAACTCTGTCTGTCATTGATACAGGTTCCTCCATTCTGGCATGGGGAGCTGACACAAGCTGAATACTGCCCTGTGACAGAGTGGGAGGAAAACCAACAACGTCAAGTTGCAATGGTATGCATGTATCCAAATAATCATTGTAGTGACATTACCCAAAGTTTTCAGTATTCTGGGAGGCCTCTTAAGCAATTCAGAAGGCTAGTGGCATTTCTCCCAAGGTTTTATGCGAAGGCCAACCTCAGATCTTATCCAAGTAACACAGCAGCCTGTCTCTTTGCTTCAGCTTTTCTCTTTCCTCAGCTAGTCTCCAAATTATTCAGAAATACCTAGAAAATCAGTGTTCTTCTTGTCTCAGGGGTTTGAGTATGAGTAGTAAGATGAAAGATACTACAAATCTTTGACTTGGCACACATATGAGCCATTAAAAAGCTGGAATATCTGAACAGCAGTGATTGTATAGTTCAAGACACTTCTGTCACAAAATAGCAGTCTTTGCTCATTTCTTCCCTCCCTTTCTCCTGACATCCCTCCCCAGAATAAAAACTTAGAGCCAGCAAAGCCAGGTTATTGCCAAGCTGTATCAAATGCTCATTCTGCTGTTCCCAACATGAGCCTTTCTATAACAATCTAAGGCAGGGTAAACAGATGGTCCTCAGGACAGATCTGATTTGGAAGGTACTCATTCCCATACAGGTGCGGGGGTGCTGAGAATCCAGCCCTCCTGACACAGAAACCACAGAGCACCCAGCACCAGTAGCTCACAGTAGCAGCTGACTCTTTGTGGTGACCACCATACAACTGGCTCAGCCCTCTTCCTCTCTTACTGTGTTCTACTCTTACTCTCAGACACAAAAGCAAAAGACACAAGCGAAAAATCAGGCAGATTATGATCATGTGATTTAAGAAATAGGCTGGACAAGCTAATTAATCTTAGCTAAGAGTGGAAGCGTGCTGAGAGGCCTGGAGTTGACAATGCTGCACAAACAGGAAAATTTGGAAGAGGCAGTGCTGACATATCCCATTTTATTTCCTTCTTTTTATGAGAAAAAGTAAAGAACTATTTTCCTGTTTCTTCAGAGAGATCTATGCTTTGGTTTGTTTTTACCAGTGCAGGCACAGAAAGCTTCTCCTGTAGGGCAGAACCAACTTACCTTTTGGCAGACCAAAACACAGATTTTGTATTTCTGGTGATGACAATGTACTGTCTGGTCTATGATACTATTCATCCTAATGTGTCAGAATCACCAGCTCATGGAAATGAAAGGTACTAAATATTATCTAGACTACTTCAGGTACTTGTCCTTTGTCCATAAATAATTTGTTCCACTTCCAGATATCTACCAACATTGCTGTAGAAGTTTTATATTACAAGCAATGCAAATAACACCAAACAGGTGATTTTGCAGTGCACTCACACTGAAGATGGCCTTCCTTTCTACATATGTATGAGCTCACCAAATCATCTCCTATCAATACTGAGAAATATATAACTCCAGTGCTTCTGAGCTATTAGGCAGTAATTACTGAGTGCTATTATATAATAGTTTGTCATAGGAGTTTGGAGGAACAGCATTCTGGCTATATTAAATATTTAAAATGTTCATGAAAACATCAGAATATGAAACACCTCCAAGCCACGTTTTTCTTTTCCTCTGCTTTTGTCTAATAAAAGTCATAAGCTTTATAAAATGATGTTTTCTTTGACAGAAACTACCACCAGACCACTCAAAAGAGTAGTAACTCCACTTAGTCCTGCTATAAATCTAGATTGGTGGATGGGAACTCAAAAATCTTTTCATAAAAATATTAAATTACATCTTCACACATAGATATTTCAGTAATGCCAATAGTTATCTTTAGATTCTCACCCAGAGAAGGCAATTACAGCAACCAGTTTCCATGAGAAATTTTAGCTCAGTGAGCAGAATGCTAAATCACACTCTGTAGTGCCACTTGAATTTGCACTAACAGAGCATACAGAAATAAAAACACAGCAGTAATTCTTTTCACAATAACATAATGCCCATGCTGTAATCAAGCAATTTAGGTCTGCCATGACTGGGGCCACAGCACAGACAACTGGACATGAGGAAATTATGTTTTTCTTCCCAGATAACAGTTCTGCTGCAGACTTAACTGAAGTTATTTTTTTACTTGTATTCACCAAGCATCAGCAGCAGCTCTTATGCTGTATGAAAGGAAAGCAGAATAGGAAGGAAAACAGCTGACTGTGCTATCATACTCCAAAAATACACAGCAGCCTGCCTGTTAATTGGCATCTGTGAATTATAAAGAGAACATGCATAAGTCAGTCTGAAAGTAATGCCTCCTATTTATTTCCATGGAAACTACAACAGATAAAAAGAGCATATTAACACTCTTTGCTGGAATAAATTCTTACCTACAAAACACTATATTTCAGCATTGTCACCACCACTAGTTATGCACTTTTGCTAGCAATGAGAATGCCTGCATGCCATTCTCATAAAAATCTACATCAGTGCTGAAATGTACCACCCACCACCTCACAGTGCTCACATCCACTATTTGTTCTCCAAAAATGTTCAGCAAGAGTCAATGAATGTCAATGGGTGCCATGTTTTCCACTTGGAGGAATTCACTGGCACACCATTGCCTCGTTTGCACTTTCCTGTCAGATACCGTTGTGTGATGCTGCCCCTCTGCTGCCATCTGTCACATAGCAACAACATATAATGAAATATTTGCAGGAAGATTCACCCTCAACTGTCATACCACCAACATCCGTCTCCGACGTCATGGACCAACATAATGAAAGGGGCAGCATCACTTTTGGAGCAACACTGATATACCCAAGAAACAAGAAAAAGACCGCACAAAAAGAAATGATTGTAAGACTGAGAACAGTGTTTTAGCAGTCTACAGAAAGACAATTTTGCCTGAATTTAAACTAGGAGTTAAACTGAATTCTGACAAAGTTTCACCTCCAGTAAGTCATCCTTCATGCAGCAGTGTTGCTTCACAACATCTGAGATGTATGCTCCAGATTCTAGAAGCTAAAAGAAGCTGTGAAGAAGCTTGAGCCAGTTAGGATTTCTAGAATAGGAGGCCAATGAACAAGCAATCTGTGCAATTTCCATATGTATTACACGTTTGCTATGCATAGTATGCATTTGCTACCATTTCTGGTTGGTGCTGCTCTTCTCCATTGTATTTTCTTTTTGCTCCTTTCTGCAGAACATCCTGAGGTACTGTGCCCATTTTACAGATGTTCTCTGGCTAGGATAAAGATGTAGAGAGGTTTATATAAGGAAAAGATTTCCAACTATAGTATGTATCTTATTTCATCGTTCACAAGTTGATAGTGTAGATGAGGGAAAAGAAACAATTTAAAAGATAAATGAAAAAACTTGAATTGCAACTATTGATAGCAGAAGACAAAGAAAATGCAGTTACTGTTTTCACTCAATATGGCAGGAGGAGGATAGCTGGCTAATGCTGGGTTTTTCTACTCTTTGGAAGGGCAAGCAGCCAGAAGCTCTTTTGGGAAATAGGCTGCCGATGCTGTATAAATTAGTATTAAAAAATAAAAATAAGAATGAAGCTTTGCCATTATCTACTGCAATATTGTTTAGAAGCAAATAAAATATTTAGCAATTTAATGGCCTCCTTATAGAAAAATGTGATGCCAGGGGCTCAATCTAAAAATGTCAGAAAAGGAAGTGACTTTCCAGTGTTTACACAATCATGCCACTGGAAGACCTAAGAGATTGGAAGAGCCTAGAAATCCACTAAAGCACTCTGGCTGCACAGGGTCTGACCAGCTGTCAGTCTGCAATTAATAATCATGGCTAGCACAGTGCTCTCAGTTTGACAGTGATAAAAACACTGAGCATCCTAATTAGCCTGGATGCAAGGAGTGCCAAGGCTGCCAAAGAAGAGCTGCCCACTGAAGCTAGGGGTGACAGCAGGCTTAGGGCACCTCCTAGAGAGGTGACAAGCAGAATGAGACATGTTGCTCACAGGAACCACGGTCAGCCACAACCCAGCAAGCCTCCAAAAAGACCTGAGAATCCTGGCCTGAGGAGAAGCAGGGCTCCCAAAAGCATGGGCAGTGATGCAGTGTGGAGGTATGTCAGGTTGCTCAATGTAGCCAAGATATTAGTGACCTCAGGTCCTTGGAAGAGAGTTCAGGGGCAAGCACTGCATGAGACAGGAGGCCCTTTGCCTCACTACAGTTGTGCTCTCCAATTTAGGATGGAGGCACATTGTCAAGAGTTATCTGAACTACTTGGACTCTGACAATTCTGTTGAGGTGCTTCTTTGTTAATAAGATGCATCTAACACTTCCATTTATATGTCTTTCAGGACTATTCAGTTTTCAGGATTACTAAAAACAACAAAGCTGTTTCGTCTACCTGTTAGCCTAAAGAGTAAATATGCAAAATGGAAGCATATGCCACAAAATTGAACTAGAATAATCAGACCCATACAATTAAAACACAAGATGCAAAACACTTAAATAGGACAAATTAATTGCAGGATATAAATGAAACAGAAGCCTGCATTCCAAAACTGCATGAACCTACATACATAACACAAATTCATATTGTTCCTCCTTGATTTTAAATGATTTCTGTGGAAAACGTTACCTCAGGGCCAAATGCTGAACACATTAATGCCAATGAAAAACTGCAGTCTCTTCAAGTAGGATCAAATATTGAACACACTCCAATCAATGAAAGTTATCATTCACATTTGTACTGTATACATAATATGATTCCAATCACTGTGAATTAAAAAGATTGTCTAAGAAGTAATGTGTTTCATAATTAGCTATTGAATCTTAAGGTTTCTTACAGAAACTTAAGTACAGTCAGCACATACTTCTGGGTGATCTCCTGAAATTTGAGAGAAAAAGCCTTCCTAGAGAAGTATAATCTGTCAGTGTAGAAAATGAATACTTGTCAACTAAGATAATAGTCTTACTTCTTAAACTTTCACAAACAATGTATGACTTTGCTAAGCAAAAAACCTAAGTACAAATGTTCATTACTACAGGAAAACTGCATAACCTTTACATTATAAAGACCTTGTTTAAAAATAGGGTTTTACAGTATCCGCAAAGATCTGCACTGATTATGTTCTCACTCTTACAGAATGTTATCAAATAAGCTATTTGTTAAAATTCATCATGAGGTAAATAAATAGGAAAGACATTAATTCAGTAACATGCAATAAAGCAGAGAGCAGGTGGCACTAGTGACAGTTTCCAACAATGTAAAAGACTCAGGAGGGACAAAAGACATCAGGTTTTATTCTCCCTGTTTTAATTGTGATCAGTTCTATATTTCCATCCTGTGCTGTGGCAGAAACTGACAGAAAACAAATATATATGTATGTTTTATATATAAATAT